>APFE030753836.1:269049-307598 GCA_000404065.3 Pinus taeda
TGCAAACTTAAAATAAATTAAATTCAAGTAAACTTTAAAAAGAAGATTTATTACTTTAATATACTTTTTATTATTATTATTAGATGTGAATGGTTTTCATATTTGTTTAATATCAATATGTAAATATGTTATTTTCCTCTTTTTCCCAATAGAAAATATATGTTTAATCAAATTACAATTTCAATAATGTTTTGATAGCTATATTTGTATTATGATAATGATGTGCTTGTGCATGGGATATGTGTCTTAGAGATGTGTAGTGTGTTAACATGTGTAAATAGATGTGGATGCCAAGAGTGGAAGCAAATTTGAAACTATGAATGATGGATTAAGAGCATTAAAGAAATTGATAATAGAATAACATGATTTTGCATATTATTGCAATTTCACTTTAATTTCAAATTCAGTGTATTCAAATTAGACCATTGTAGCAGTGGATTTTAGTTAACAAACACATATGTAGAATTTACTTAGACATCTTGCATTAGATAAATCATATCCACTTTGACATATGGTTGATGTGAGTGATCCTATCATGAAATTTGACCTATTGATTTGAGTTGTACCAACAACCCATGAAAATATCACAAGATGTAATGAAAACTCACAATTGTGTGTACTAATCCAATAATTCTCAAGATATTCTCTTTGTATATCAACATCATCCACCACATCATCACACCATATATTCATTAGAAATTATCCCACTAAAGACTCATTTTCATTGGCATTATGATAAGTAAAAAATAGAGCCCTTTTTTAATCACAATCTATATTCCACCATACAACGAATATCACATTCTTTAGGTGCTTAAAGCACAATATCAAAGAAACAAACAATTACAAATGCAGCTGCACCTACAAGAGTATGGGTACATCTTGCATTTACAAGAGTAAATTCCATAATTATTGTGCATGCCATTTGTAGCCCTTAATCCTCAATCTATTCCTTTTCCCCTTATTCATTTTAACTCCTTGCCACCTCCTTGATGAAGAAGACACATTAGTTAACTATAAATAAAAAAAGGCAAACTATCAAGATTTATAAAGGGCATCAATTACTCATTAGAATGAGAAGTATCAATTTTGTGAGGTCTTTTTATTCCACACACAAGGTCTTTGGGTACCATGACCTCCCTCAACGAGAAAAGTGTGGTATCCATATCTTTGACTTTATTCCTTAAGAAAGGACTAAGTTGTGCAATTGGCACTTTTTATTTCTAAGTTACCTCATGATAATAATGGTCATTATATTATTTGACATCAATTCCTTCAAAAATTTCCAACATTTCAGTTTTGATTTGGTCCTTCTTTTTTTCAAGGGATGATGTGCTTGTGCATGGGATATGTGTCTTGTAGATGTGTAGTATGTTAACATATGTAGTTAGATGTGGATGCCAAGAGTGGAAGTGAATTTGAAACTATGAATGATGGATTAAGAGCATTAAGGAAATTGATAATAATAATAACATGAGTTTGCATATTATTGCAATTTCACTTTAATTTCAAATTCCTTGTATTCAAAGTAGACCACTATATCAATGGATTTTAGTTAACAAACACATATGTAGAATTTACTTGAACATCTTGCATTAGATAAATCATATCCACTTTGACATATGGTTGATGTGAGTGATCCCATCATGAAATTTGACCTATTGATTTGAAGTGTACCAACAACCCATGAAAATATCCCAAGATGTAATGACAACTCACAATTGTGTGTACTAATCCGATAATTTTTAAGAGATTCTCTTTTTATATCAACATCTATCCACCACATCATCACACCATGCATTCATTAGAAATTATCCCACTAAAGACTCATTTACATTGGCACTATAATAAGTAAAACATAGAGCTCTTTTTTTAATCACAATTTATATTCCACCATACAAGGAATATCACATTCTTTAGGTGCTTAAAGCACAATATCAAAGAAACAAACAATCACAAATGCAACTACACCTACAAGAGTATGGGTACATCTTGCATTTACAAGATTAAATTCCATAATTAATGTACATGCCATTTGTAGTCCTTTAAAAAGTAATCCTCAATCTAGTCCTTTCCCCTTATTCATTTTAAGTCCTTGCCACCTCCTTGAAGAAGAATCCACATTAATTGACTATAAATAAAAAAGGCAAGATATCAGGATTTATAAAGGGCATAAATTACTTATTAGAATGAGAAGTATCAATTTTGTGAGGTCTTTTTATTCCACACACAAGATCTTTAGATACCATGACCTCCCTAAACAAGAAAAGTGTGGTATCCATATCTTTGACTCTATTCCCTAAGAAAGGACTAAGTTGTGAAATTGACAATTTTTATTTCTAAGTTAACTCACAATAATAATGGTCATTATATTATTGGACATCAATTCCTTCAAAAATTTCCAACATTTTGATTTTGATTTGGTCCTTCTTTTTCCAAGGATGATGTGCTTATGCATGGGATATGTCTTGTAGATGTGTAGTGTGTTAACATATGTAGTTAGATATGTATGCCAAGAGTGGAAGTGAATTTGAAACTATGAAAGATGGGTTAAGAGCATTAAAGAAATTGATAATAGTAATAACATGATTTTGCATATTATTGCAATTTCACTTTAATTTCAAATTCAATGTATTCAAAGTAGACCACTGTAGTAGTGGATTTTAGTTAACAAACACATATTTAGAATTTACTTAGACATCTTGCATTAGATAAATCATATCCACTTTGACATATGGTTGATGTGAGTGATCCTATCATGAAATTTGTCCTATTGATTTGACTTGTACTAGCAACCCATGAAAATATCCCAAGATGTAATGAAAACTCACAATTGTGTGTACTCATCCAATAATTCTCAAGAGATTTTCTTTGTATATCAACAACCATCCACCCCACCATCACACCATGCATTCATTAGAAATGATCCCACTAAAGACTCATTTTCATTGGCACTATAATAAGTAGAACATAGAGCCCTTTTTTTAATCACAATTTATATTCCACCATACAACGAATATCACATTCTTTAGGTGCTTAAAGCACAATATCAAAGAAACAAACAATTACAAATGCAATTGCATCTTCACGAATATGGGTACATGTTGCATTTACAAGATTAAATTCAATAATTAATGTACAATGCCATTTGTAGTTCTTTAAAAAGTAATCCTCAATCTAGTCCTTTTCCCCTTATTCATTTTAATTCCTTGCCACCTCCTTGAAGAAGAAGCCACATTAATTAACTATAATTAAAAAAGGCAAGATATCAAGATTTATAAAGGGCATCAATTACTTATTAGAATGAGAAGTATCAATTTTGTGAGGTATTTTTATTCCACACACAAGGTCTTTGGGTACCATGACCTCCCTCAACGAGAAAAGTGTGGTATCCATATATTTGACTTTATTCCTTAAGAAAGGACTAAGTTGTGCAATTGGCACTTTTTATTTCTAAGTTACCTTGCGATAATAATGGTCATTATATTATTGGACATCAATTCCTTCAAAAATTTCCAACATTTTGGCTTTGATTTGGTTCTTCCTTTTTTTCCATGGATGGTGTGCTTGTGTGTGGGATATGTGTTGTGTAGATGTGTAGTGTGTTAACATATGACATTATAATTTTATGTTCTCATAGCCTAATATCCATGTCCATTGATTTTTTTTGCATTTAGAATCATTTTGTCCAAAATACGCTTTATAAGGTCCATCTCAAGACAAATATGGGCATATGCTATAACTCTCTCAAGAGATGATTTCATTGAAGTAGCCAAAGTGTTCCCAACATCAAAAACTAATAAATACCATAAATATATTGAAAAATGTGGAGATGAACTCAAACTACCATTGGAGTAACTAATAGAGTAAATTCTTAGGATCAATGATCTATAAAAGATCTTGCAGTTCCCTAAAAACAAGGGTTTTCCGTAAACACGTTTTGATAATTACCATAATATATAATTGAAGAATCACAAAAACCTTTGGAATAGAGAGAGCTTGCATTTATTTGTCTAAGTCTAGTGGATTGTACCCATTAAATCATCAAATAGTTACATATTTACATAAATTGAATGCAAATTATCAATCTTTAGGGTTGTTATCTCCACCAACAACATCTCTTCAACTTGCTCCACTATATAAGCACCAGGAATAGCAGAATACTTTGAAATATTTGGGGAAAAAACTATTTATATTACATTTTGAAAAAAACATAGGTTTGGGAGTTGAATGCACCCTAGGACTGACCATTCCCCCATACAATCATAACAAAAAAATAAGGATTAAATCTTTACCAATGTAAGAGACAAACAAAAATTTATGATCTTCATGATGTTTTTCTTCACACATTAGATGTTGATGAGCCATAGGAATACCTTATAATTTCTCCAATTTATGCTTTACATGCAATACCAAATTTGTAGAATTAATTCGCAAACATTAAGTGTTCTCATACCTTCGATTCGATGTTAACATCTAAATAATGGAAAATAGGCCTTTGGAAAATCTTGAAATGTTGTTGGCTATTGAATTGTAATTATGGGCATCAGTGAACACCATTGAGAAACCCTCAAGAGAAAAAGTCATTTCAAGTGGATGCAAACCACATCCACATTATCGAATGCCATTATAAGCTAAGATGTCCATACTTTCTTTGATCTACATTCCCAAAAAATGATGAAAAACTGCCCTTCCTCACTTTGGGAAGCCATGCGATAATCATTATCCCACATGTTCAATTTGCTAAATAGAGTGACCAAATTCTCAATGTTGATTAGGGAACCTGTTTCTTTAAGTTGTGCAAATTAAACTCTCGAAATATTTTTCGACTAGACTTGTAACCATGGTCATTCATGGAAAATGTGAAACAAATCGATAGAATTAGACACTTCAAAGAAATGATTTTCATTAAAGGCTTATGGGATGCATTTCATCAAACACTTCACTAGTTTTCTTACAACAAGAAACCTTAGGTCCAATCTTAATAATATTCGACTTTTCTTCTTAACATTAACCTAATTATAATATTGTTTGGATCAATAACAAAAAAGAAGGCAACATAGTTACTTAGAAATCTTCAACTAATGAATTCCTCCATAATAATAAAAACCTCTGCTATATATTCCTTTCTATTAAAAATAATAAAAAAACATCTTAAAACATCTAATATAAACAACAACATTAAAAAAACATATAATATAGATATACCTCTTATATTTAAATAATATAATCACCCAAATTCAAATCAGCTTTCTCTTTCCCTACTTCTCAATATAATATTTACCTATATATTTGAGACATCCAAAAAACTATCAATAACTCACCAACAATCTCATTAAATATATAATATATACTATAATAAAAACTTCCAAACAACTTATTCCAATGTAATAAAAACTTTCACCAACTTATTACCTAATATGGTATGGGTTGAAGCTCTTACCTTATTTATCATATAGTTGAAAATTTTATCTTACATCAAACCATTCAAATTCGACACGAGGAAAAATTATATAGCTGAAAATTATCATCTTGTATTTAAATATACATTAAAATGGAAAAAGATATTTATTGATGTATAGATACATTTATTGTTTGCACGGCCGTTTAATATATATATATATTAAATGAAAAGGCATATATTGATTGCACAACATTCATCCATATGTGCGTGTGGAGAATGGCATCTATTGATTTGTGTATCCCTGTAGGATATGATGAATTTTGTATGAAAGTTCAAACAAATTTAGTAGTGTAAAATTTAAAGGGTGTGGAGTTTGTTTATATTATGAGGAGATATTTATGTTCAAGCCTGAGGTGGTTGAGCAACTATGGAATATTAGATCGTTAACCTCTACCGGCAATGGAATTAAAAAAATATATCCATATTCTTTGGAGATATATAAATATTAAAACACATTAAGTTTGTTAATTATTTAGAAGTGATTTTATAGAAATGGAGTTGTTTTAAGTGTGATTTTTTGGATTTTTTGGTGTGAGAATTTGGTGAAAAATTTGAGGTGAAATCTTGATTTGTGTTATTTAAATTGGGCTTTTAATTATATATATATAGATTCAGCACCTGAAAAACTTTAGAACATTTCCACTCTGAAATAAATTCAGCGCCCCTAAAAATTTCTAGAACACTTCCACTATAAAGACTCACTTCCAATAGGAAATGTTACCCATAAAACTTGTGATTCAAAAAAAAAAAAAAAAAAAAAATTAAATTAAATTAAATAGAAAACCCTAAAAAAAAAACTTCCAGAAAATCTCACCTCTTAGCGAAATTATAAATCTCACAAAAAAAAACAAATCGTACAGAAATTATTACACTAAATTCATACAAATGGGCTGCATATTAATATTATTAAAATATTTATAGTTTTCCAAAAAGTTTAACAAAGTAGGCGATTAACTTTTTAACGCTGTTATTATTGTATGAATTCCTTGATAAAAAAACATTTTGACAGTCAAAATTCCGTATTCTCTGCACAGGTTAAGTCACACCAACTACTTATACCTACACTTCTCATCCTCGCGTGCCCCACGACCAACAATACTGTTATACGCTCAGTGACAGTGTTAGTGTCAGGTCTGAATCCTGCTATAGATAGCTCGTCATAGCTCTGGGTTTCATACGCAGATCATTCAGAGAACTACATCTTCCAGCGGGATCGGTGCATAGTATACGTGGTGAGTTCAACTCCTGCACATTTACAATTATCGCCTCCAGACATCTTAGTTCGTTCTGTGACAAATGCCTTATGATTTGCTTTTATATTTTTATCCATTCTTTCTCATTTGCTGCTGCTGCTGTGTGCTTAAGGTGTTTTACCGAAGGTGTCTGCGTTAAACGTAACATGGAGGGCGGTAGAAATCCGTGGCTGTGGCACCCTGCATCTAGTAAGTTTCAGAACTTTATGTACACCATATAACGCACTGCTTAGTTCTGTATATGGTCTTTTGTTAATGTATATATATTTTTTTGTATTGCGACTCGTTGTTCAAATCGTTTGGTAAGAAGGTTCCTGTAGGATTAGTCAGATTGAACTGTGGGTATTTTATCTAAGTTTTTAGAATGTATTATAATTTCTTTATTTTTTCTAAGGGTTATTTTTTTTAGTTTTATTTTAAAGTGTGCGAGGTTACTCGCACCGGTGGAAGAGTAACTCCATCTTAATTTAATTTTATTTCAAGTGTGTGAGGTTACTCGCACGGGTGGAAAAGTAACTCCATCAGTAGAAGAGGAACTTCAAAAATCAAATGATCCATTTGATGGACCAAATCCCATTCAAATTATGTAGTCTCTTGGCAGTAAGGGTTAACCAATTTGTTATAGGGCATTAAATGCCTTGGTACATGCATGCTGTATAACAATATAACACACTGTTTTGATGGCTACATAAATTGAAAACAAAGGCAATGTGTTATACAGC
Source organism: Pinus taeda (assembly GCA_000404065.3). Lineage (NCBI taxonomy): Eukaryota > Viridiplantae > Streptophyta > Pinopsida > Pinales > Pinaceae > Pinus > Pinus taeda. Next base: position 276,486 of record APFE030753836.1, read on the forward strand.
GTGCATGTACCAAAGCATTTAATGCCCTATGACAAGCTGGTTAGCCCTTGCAGTTTCCTGGCTTTTGACAAAACAATTATCCATTTTTGATTGGTTTTTGTATATTTACCATTGTGATTTATTATAGTAAGTATATAAATCCGGGAAAGTGAAACTACTCATTCAAATTTTGAATAATTATTTGAAAAATAATGTCCGATCGAACCATCAAATCAGAATTCAAATTTGTTGTGTATCAGTGTCACACCAACCAGAAACGCATAATTCACAACAACCATTCACTTTGTGAGGCTTGAATTATTACGGTAACAGTGCCGTACCAACCACTAAACCACAATTCACAGCAACTGTGTACTTTGCATATCTAGTTATATTTGCCGGCAGGGTTGGAATTTCAATTTTGTGGAAATTTGATAACTGTTATTTGTTTTTCATGCGGGTCCCTTTATGTGGATTTGTTAGCATCAAATTTTGCTTTATTGCTGTTATATGCAATAGTTTTATAACAGGAAAAAGAATTGTTTATGAAATGTATGCTAACGTCTAATTAGAGAATGCCACTACAACTAAGAAATGTTAACGAGAAATAAATTCTGCAACTCGGCAAATTATCTAACTTGGTTCACCGGCTAGTTCTCAAATGGTAAAAAACACGTTCGGTAGAACGTCAAATTCCAGGCCTGGTGTCGAGGCTTTATCTCATATATTTTTGTGACAAGAAAGCGACTTGCTCCAAATGCTTGGCTCGGCTGGAGGAGATTCCCCTGATATAATCTGTGTTCAAACTCATCTTACTGGTCCAAAAAGATTAGGTGGTCCAAAAAGATGAAGTGGTCCAGATGGTTGCCTCCAAAGAAATGAGTTCCAGGGGTCAGACCTACTGGAGCAAGGTGTGCTGAAAGCACGTCGGGAGATATAAAGAAGCAAAGCTTCTTAGCCTTCTTGCAGTAATAATGGCTCGCTTTGCTGGCATCTGCCTTGCAGCTTTATTTCTCTTCAATGCTTTGCATAAGATAGTTTTGTCGGATCGGTATCTAGTTCATTTTCTCTGTTCTCTTTACTTGATATCATCTCTTGCATTTTGTCTTGGTCGCGATTTTCCCTGCCCTAAGTTTTATAGCTATTTCTATAAGTAGCTTGGTCAGGTCATCTGCCATTAGATTGTTTATATTGCCTGCCGTGAGGTAGTTGTTATTGGTGCGTTAGGTCAGTGATCTAATCTTTTATGTATTTTTGGTTTATTGTTGTCGGTGGGTCAGGTCAGTGATCTAATCCTTATGTATATTTTGGTTTATAAGAAAAAAACCAAACCCCTTCTTTTCAATGCTGAGCATTTTTTCCGAGTTATGTATATTTTGGTTTATAAGAAAAAAACCAAACCCCTTCTTTTCAATGCTGAGCATTTTTTCGGAGTGTGTTATAAATAATGGTGATTTTTTTATAAGCCTGGGTAATTTTTTATTTTTAGATTTTTTGGTGTTGATTTTGTTTAAAATTTAATTATAAATTAAAAAATATAGTTTTAAGTTGTTGAGTTTGTAGTTTTAAGGATTAGTTCAATTAGTTTAGATTTTATTGCTAAAACATTTTGTTATTGGGAGGTCACATGATCAATTCTTCTTGATGCTCTTGGGGTTAGTGTCAAATTAATTTGACCAAAGGGTATGGTCCCCTTGGGTGGACTTACTTTAATTTTCCGTGGAAAAATAAAAAAATTGTTGGGGTTAAGTTCAGATTAGTTTGGCCAAAAAGTATAATCCCTTTGGGCAGACCTGCCTTGATTTTTCCTAAAAAAAAAAAAAGTGAATTTACACAATTTAAGTAATTTGATTTTTTTTGAAGATGTAAAATCTATTCTAAATTCAAAAATACAATTTGAATAATAATATATAATCTGTGTCAAAAATCATGTTTATGAATTCCAGGAAAAAACATTAAAAAATCCCCTCTCTATACTAATCTATTAATTATATTAGATATATTAATCAACATATATACAACACATTTGATCTTTATGTATAAAATTTAGGGTATTAATCTTCTTGGTTTACACTTTATTTTTTTAAACATTTTATTTCCTCCTTTGTCTATTTATCAACATTAATATTAATGGTAATGTTTTAAATCTTTAACTTTTTTAATAAATAAATAAATTTGATTTTTGAACTAGTATAAAATAAGTCAATCTGAAATTTTCATCTATTTTTTGAACATCTAAATCTATTTAAAATGAAATAAAACTTACTAGCATACATAGCTTGATTAAGTGAAACATGGAACTTGGATGTAAAACTTTGGTTAGTCCAAAAATTGGCTATTTTTAAGTCCTCTTTTTGTTTGTAAATGGTATTAGTGAAAAAAAGACTAAATAGTGATTAGTTTTAGACTTCTTTTTAAATTGTTACTATAACTATTTTATGCTTTGGATTTTTTTTTAGAATATTGAATTTTTTTGTTATTTATTTAAATTCGTTTTAAATATATAAATATATTAAGCTATTTGAAATATTTTGAGAAAATAATATCACCATGCACAAAGCAAATTTGTGATTCCCACCAATTTCTACATATTTCAAAAATTTATGATTCCTACACATTTCTACGAAATTCAGGCCAATTTAACTTAAAAACCTATAAAACATAACACAATTAGAAAATCACTCAATATAAAATAAAATTAACCTACTCCAATATTATTATTTAGATTTTCCACTCGGTTTTTCTTGGAATTATTTAGCCTGCTTCGATAGTTTTTTTAGTTTTTTTTCGATAAATAGCCTCGGTTTTCCCTGTAATTATTGACCTTGCATTTATCGCGTGGACGTTATCAATAGCTTTTCAGTGATGTTACGTGTAACTTCTGGCATCATTCTGCTCACCCACGGCGAATCTCTGCAGCGAAATAAATGTCAGACAGGAACTAACTAGTCACTCTATGGCTCGGACAAAACATTAAGTGTAGTTGTCGTGAGCCCCAGCCCCAGCCGCTCTTGCTGAGAGGTTGAGAATTGAAAAGGCAGATGGAATTGAATGAAAAAAGCTGGTGTACCCGATGAGTAGCCTGTGTTGGGGTACTGTGTAGACAGCGTTGCAGCCCCTGCAGCAGGCGAAAGGGCAAATGGAATTGAATAAAAAAAGCAAATAAAATGAAGTTGGCGGAGTCCCCAGTTTTATTAAATGTGGGCGCAACATAATAAGCTAAACGGTTATCATATCACATCCTTGTTCTTCAATGAATATCACACTCTGAAAAGATAGAAATATACTGCAAACGAAATGTTGCTCATCTTTGTCCCTTTTTGTTGCACGTTCAGAATCGTACGGTCCTTATCTGACTCACATGCAAGTTGGCAACTTGCGCAACTTGCACTTGTACTCAATTGTTTTTAATAATTATGGAACGTGGGATGCGGATGGGCTTACAGGACAACTTGCACTAGCACTTATTGGTTTTAACCACTTTCACAATCATACAATGTTTTTTTCCTTGTTCATTGTCAACTTGTACTTGCGCTTCAATGGCAACTTGCAGTCTGGCTTAAAGTGTGTTTAATAGTACTGGAACGTTGCATGTTGGTGCAACTCAATGGCAACTTGTGCCTGGCCTTAGCAGTTTTAAGTTTACAAGAACGTTGGTCGTTGATGCCATTTATGTGTATTTTGTGCGTTAATGCTTGCCTTTCTTGTTTTTGTTTAAAATGATAATATTCTTTTTTCCCATGTTTTTTCTTGTCTTTGTTTTATGGGTTTGGAGGAGTTATGTCGCTGGTTTTTTTTTTTAAATGATCATTTCTACTTTTCGATGTTTTTTGCTTTTTTTGTCTTTTTTATTTTATGGGTTTCAAGGAGTTAAGTAGAGATGACTAGTTTCTATTTAAAATGACAATTTCTTCTTTTCCAATGTTTTTACTTGTCCTTTTTTATGGGTTTGGAGGAGTTAAACAAAGACTAATTGTTTTTGTTTTTGTTTTTGTTTTCCACAAGTTTAGGTAGGGGTTAGTGTTTTCTTGTCCATCAAAAAATCTTTCATTATATTATCATATAAATGTAGATTACATGGTTTTGGTCTAAGATTTTCTCTACTTCACTCACACTCCATTTGTTAGCAAGGAGAATTGGATACATGAGTCCATTCATTCTCTATTTTCCTTCTGCAAAAAAACCATACATTCCAAAAAACATGCTAAACCATACAATAACTAGTAATTCTCATATCAAGTAGGAGGAGGAGGAAAAGCTTGAAGAGTCGAGGAACCATTGGCTCATGGCCTTCATGGGCATGGAAGTCTATGTGCTCCAAACATGCCTCAATCTCATTGAGTCTCTCATTTATCCAACGTTGGTTGTGTCACATCGAGGATAGTTGCTCTAATATCTCATTCTAACTGTACTGGATGTCATTGATGTACGCCACTAGCTCGTTTTGATCCTCGTACCCATGCTCGTGGATGATATCCATGTTGGTCTGGATGTCCCTCAATTGATTAGTAATCGAGCAAAGTGAGGCAAGTTGAACTACATGACCCAGAGAAAGGGAAGGGCCCTATGCAATTAATCCCTCCATTTCCATACCACCTTGCTTGGTGTCGCTTCTTTCCCTTGCCCTTTCCGCACGAGCTCTATGTTGCCCCCTTCGGCCACCTCCTTTGTGGGGTCGACCACACTAACAAATCATCCCTACTTGAAACGATGAACACCACGAATACACACTGAAACAAATGCCACTCCTATTGAAAATTCTCTGAGCCAACCCCCTGGAATTTCCAAGCCCCAGGCTTAGCACTAACCCAAACCTAAGGAAAGAAGCCTGGTGATCCCCTACTGCCCAAAATAGACATGATTTGTTAAATGAGCACCCTAAGTGAACTCACCACCATCGAAGGGGTCCCATACCCAAAGCACACTAGCACTGAAAGTCATTGCGACCTACTTATTACTGTGATGCCTAGTGCAACAAAAGGAGACCAAGACCTAGGCGAGTAGCAACAACCAAATTAAGACAAGGTAAAGGCTAGTTTTAGTTTGAACAGAAAAATGGTTTATCTATAATTTAAAAGTTATAATAAAAATTTGTAAAATTAAATATTTGGACCAAACATATATATTTAATAGCATCACTTCGTGTAGGCTCAAGTATAAAGCTTGACCCTAAAAATGTTAAAAAAATTGAATCCATAATTTTTAAATAGCAAAAATACTTTAAAAAATAGTCTACCAACTAAACTAATCCTCAAAATATAAATTTATACATATAAATTTATCTAATTCTATTATGTTCTTATTATACACCCACAACACCCTTGGATTGAAACTCCTCGCATACTTTTGTTTCGAGCTTTACTTTGCCTCAATTTTAAACCTATTGTATTTTTCTCAAGACTAGAATTCCCCTTTTTCGCAGGTTCAAGACCACCCTAGTTATTTCTTTTGTTACTCTAGATGATACTCTCAAATAACCTAATAAGCAAAACTTTTATCTTTAAAATATACAATTTTATTTTTAAATCATAATGCTATATTATATATTATATTTATATTTTATTTATTATTTTATTATTTTTTATTTGTATTTTTTTAAAATTATTTTTTATTTATTAAATTTTTTTCCATCCCTATTATTATTAATAATTGAAACAATTGAACTATTTCCATTTCTTTAGTTAAAAATTTTTAATTAATTAAAATTAAATTTCAATTGTTTTAGAATAATAGATATATTATGAAAAATTATTTTTATTATTTTTTTATAAACTAAATTTTTTTTTTTATCAAATTAATCATAAAAAAATTTTATTTAAATGTTTTAATTTATTATTTCATTAATATTTATTTTTTAAAAACATAATCTTCTTTATATTTTGAATATTGTTCCCAAATCGAACAATTATTTCATTTTTTTATACTCCAACAAACACCTATACATCCAACTATATAATATATTCTAAGCATAATAATTTATTTATTTATTTTTATTTTTTTCAGAAGAAAAAAATTGTTTCTATTATAAATAAAAGCAATACATATATTTAGTCTATAGCTTTATCTAGTCAAAACAAGTTAAAACAAGGTGCTTGATAAGTAAAGTTGCATAACTATACCAAAAATCTACTTGTCAAAAAATATGTAATAATTCATATCAACACAAATGCAGCCGTATTTGTGTAATTTAAATAAAAAATGCATGTTCATAAACATACATATTTAAAATTATTACACAAGTATCAAACTATATCTATCTATATTCAACTATTAGTCTATGTTACTTAACATTTTAATAAAAATATATATCTAAATATACTTCTAATTTATTTATTAATCAATTTGATTTCCATAATAGTTGTTAGCTCTTCCACCCAAGTTCAGTTTCATAATTAATATCATATTACATTATTTTCATTGAACCCATTATAATTAGCCTTTCAAAAATATTAAAATGGATATTCTCATGCAATGATATCATTCCTTTTTAATGTTCTCTCTATCTCTTAAAACCATTAATTTTTTTATATTTAATTATTTAATTTATATTAATTTCTTTTTCTTTATATATATATATATATATATAATCATTTATTTTTCATATTTTAGGTTAGTTTCTTCCATTATTTTAATTTTTTTTAAGTAAAATATTTGACTCTCTCAAATTAAATAAAACAATTGATAATCTATCCTTGGAGGCCCTTTCACTCTTTAAAGGAATTTTTGGGGCCCTTTGAGAATTTGTGATATATATATATGAAATGTTAGGTTATAAAAATGACAATTTCACAATTAAGGTTATATTTTCTAAATACATAGGGGAGAGATGTTTAATGTTGTGCAACCACTTTTTAAACAAAAGTATATAACATGTGGAAATATCTCTTTTAATTTATGTCCAAAATTTCCCAAAATAGATTGGGCCACAATTGTTTATAAAAAGTATTTTAAATACCAAGAGTACATAACATCTTATCCAAGCTATAAAACAATTAAAACTATAAATCCTTCCAAAATGGTTTATCCGAGAAGTACAAAGTAAACAAAAATATATAATATGTGCAAATATCTTTTAATTTATGACCAAAATTTCCCAAAATACAGACTGGGCCCACAATTGCTTATAAATAGTATTTTAAATACCAAGAGTACAAAACATCTTTTCTAAACTATAAAACAAATAAAAATATAAGTCCTTCCAAAATGGTCTATTCAAGAAGTACAAAGTACCCATCACTTCAACCCCACTGAATTGAACTGAAGCTATGTATTCAAAATGCACATTGATACCTGCACATATAGATAGATGATTTATGTCAGCCATAACTATTGTGGTATTCAGGTATTCATCTCACCCATTAAATTCAATAAATGACACCCAACCCATTAAATTTCCCATTAAAATAGATCATATCAAAGCACATGGATCAACCATAACATATTCCCAACCATTGGATCACATCCAAATTAATCTAGATCAATCCACATCACACATGCAAAATTAATTGATTGCAATCCATGTCAATCTTGCTACCAATCAAATTCAAGTGCAAAAAGCTATAAAGGAAATTACATTTGTAACATTCAAACTACTCACTAACACTAGAGACATATCGTCATAGAACATTTCACGATATATTCAGGTTATGTTCAAACTCCGTGAGTATTCAAAGCACATCAGATCATATTTAGAAAAAATTGAGGCAATGTATAAAGATAATTATCCTTGTCAAAAATCAAGGCAACATAAATACATTGTGGCCATGGAGAGGTTCATCTGAAAATTTTGTTCCATCCTATGGAATTTCTACTTATTGCTTATATTCGAAAATGAGGGGGCTCTAAACTAAAATTGGCCCTAATAATGTCGTTGGCATTAGCAGGTACAACGATTGACCATACAAAAGGTGATAGTATCCTTTGCAGGGGGTGTCCAAATTTTTTTGCTTGTATAAAGCTTGAAAAATACACCTCAAAAAAGACTAGCTTTACAAAACATGAGAAGACTTGAAGTTAATCAAGTGCATTCCTACTCACTATTTTCTTCAACACCTGAACTAATAGACATTCTGATTTTGGAGGTGGATGACTGAGGGCTCCTAGATAAATTTGAAACTTGTTGATGCAGAACACAAAACTTAGCCTCTTGAGTTTTCAATTCGTCTCTTCTGCAACATTAGAGTTTCCATTATACTTGCATGCAAGCCCACTCCTATGATTTTGCTTCTGAGCATGATTTTCTCCTATTGTAGTGAAAATAGAGGTCTTGTTATTGTTATAGAAAACTACCAAGAATCCCCTAATTCAAGTCATCCTCCATATTATCCTCAATGAATCACACATACACTGTCAATTTGAAACCAAAGAACACAGAGGAAGAATTACAAAATTGACAGAGCTACTCACCTTTTCAGCTAGCCAACTTGTGAAACACTGAAGAATTCATTGAACACAGACTGGGGAGAGATGCTGCTAGGATCACCACCTCTACCTTTTCATTTATGATATTTTCCTTCTCTTTTTATTGGCTAAGTATGTCTTTTCCATACTTCTTTATGAACTTTTGATATTATTTTGTTCTTTATGCTTTTTGTTTTAGGGAGATTTTGCATTGTCTCCTAGTTTGTTCAACACCTTAGAAAATGATGGTAACCATGGAAGTCAGAATACATACACATTGAAATAATAAAGGCAAAGGACTACAAAAATGAGTAAAGAAGAAAAAGAGGAAGAATTCCACTTATGTGCAATCTCCTCCTTTGCTAATCTCTACATTACCTATCTATCCACTAAATTGTGTGATTAAGTACCTTTAATGAAGATGTCACATTGCATTTTGCTTACTATCAATATGAATCTCATCCTAATAATTTGGAGAACTCCCTAGTGATAATATCCATATCTCTGTAATGGAAACATATGCCCCTTCCATACTTTAGAACCTCTTATCAAATCAATGAAGGTTCATTTTGACTTAATTCACAAGCTTTAAATTCTTTTGAGGTAGATGTTTCCTTGATACAATGCAATCCTTATATATTTGTACACATACATTAAATCACACATAATAAAACAAATACATACTATAAAAATGTTGTTTTATTAAATTCAATTAAAATTTAAATATATTCTCTAAAATCCATTAAAAATTACTAGATAAATTTTTTCCTCTAATATTTATAAAATGATTTAAATTGAAATTCAATAAACTTAAATTAGTCAAAAAAAATCTTATTCTACAAATAACTACTTTTTTATTAACAACTTCATAATTTTTTTTACTTATAATTAAAATTTTATACTATAAAAAAATACATTTATTCAATAAAATAAAATAATATTATATTCATGAAATAAATAATATATTCAATATTATATACTATTACAATTCACTTATTAATAACCATCTTCATTTTTTAATTTTATCTTCCCTTCTCACCACACCAACATTCCTCCTATGTTCCATTATATTAAACATCATATTTCCATCCTACTTTCCCAAAAACCATATCTATAAATGTACTTAAGCAATAAAATAAAAATTTAGATATACAGAATTCATAAAATAAATGTATACATAACACAGTAAAAACACCTCGACCAATTAAATATTTGTTAAGGATCATTAAAAAAACTTTCAAAATACAAACTTGTTTTAATCCAATAAAACAAAAGCCTCGACATATTTAACTGACGGCTTGTGATGTGAAATTATGGGGATGGTGGTTTAAGGCTACAAAACTCATAAAATAAACATATGCATAATACAGTAACATGTAGAATTTTAATGAGATACCTAATATGGTCAATCTAATTAAGATTTTATGTAACTCCCTCTTATGTCATATAGATAAACATAGCCAAAGCCTAGACGTGTTTAAGTGACGGCTTGCCACGTGAAATTATGGATACGGTAGAGTTGGGTATGGCATGGAATAAATATTTGGATTTTTTGTTTTCTCTGGATGCATAGGTACACGTAAGAGTATACGAACGATTTTTTTTCTTCTTCATTAAAAATGGTAATTTTATTAATAACACAAAATTACATGGTGAAGTTAGTTGAAATTTGTGTTCATAGAGTTAATAAACTACCTTAAAATAGAAGTAAAAAAGTTATTTTTTTTCTACCTTCCACCATTCTCTTTGGGATGGAGTGGTCGTTACAAGTGTTAGTTGGGTCTCTTTGTCATTCTTGGATTTTCCTTATCTGAATCCGAACTTTCAAATACATGATGATGTTTGGAACCCCCAGTCTCCTTTGCTTCAGGGATCATCTCCCATCGCGATGTGTCTGCTGGGGTTCCTGAAACTTCATGATTTGCTCCCCCTTTTTCTATGCTTTCATGTGGATTTTGGATTTCTTCATTGGTGAGGGAATCCATTTCATCATCATCCTCTTCATCCTCAAGCCGCTGCTGTGGAAATTGTCATCCCTTGGGTTGCTTTCCTAGTTTCTTCTTCCTCTATGGCTCTTTCTTGGCATCATGACATGTATTTTCTACATGTCATGTTTGTCAGTATATTTGGCATCTAAAAGTCGTGTTCTCAAAATCTAGAAACTATGTCCAACATTGCTTGTTATGTGTCAAGAGGATACGATCCGGCAATCCTTTGCGGAGGTCCACCTCCACACATAAGAGTATAAGAATGACTACAATTTAATAATTCATGTTTTTTTCTTTTTCTTTGATTGTATAATTGTTTTTAAATTTTTTTGGGAATGACTACAATTTAATAGTTTATGTTTTTATTTTCTTTGATTTGTATAATTGTTTTCAAAGTTTTTTTGAAATAATAAGGTCTTGCTACTTATCAATTTTGTTTTTTTAATGAGATAACTCATTTATATTAGATTATTTAAAAATGAAATTGGAAGCAATGTATCCATTTGTATAATTAATCCCATAGCTTTCTTGAAATGGTAGGGGGCTCATTTACTGTTTATTGGTTGTATGTCTCTTAATGAGCTAACTCATCTATAGTAGATTAACTAGAAATGTAATTAGTAGTTAGAGATCCATCCTTTCTAAGTTTTTCATACTTGTATATTTCTTCCAGTAATTGTTTTAAGGTTATGTTGATATAACATATTCACATAATAGGACTCTACGAGTTAATATAGTGCCTTAACAAGAAGCAACCCTGTAAATGGTTTTCTAGCTCCATGAGTATCCTTAATGAAATTTAACATTTTTGTGAGTCCTTAATTAACGTTTTTTCCCAACTTTGATCAACAAAAACACACTATCAAACTTGATATTTGATAGCAATTAACATTGTTTTCAAGATTTGGTACAATGGACTTGAAAAATGCATGGCCTCAGCCATCTCGGTTAGAGCTATAATATTTCTTTCATTAATCTTTTGGGATCTTGAACAAATATTATTTCCCAAAAGAATGTCATGAATTCATTGTTGCATATGAAAAGTAAGGAAATGTTCATGAGAAGTGATACTTCTCATAGTCGACTTGGGCACTCTGATAATTGTAACCTTATACATTAATCAAGTACCATAATCAACACCATTGTTACCTGCTCTCATGCTAGTGTATTTAATAGACTTGTATACTTGGATTTCACATAAATGTAGATCTATCTTACTCAAAATCTATCATGTGTTGATTGGGATCAAATTCTTCAAGGTGAAAACTTTTCCTTGAGTTTTTGTACTCTGAAAAAGGTTTGCACCTCAAGATATTTGACCCCTCTTATCACATGATAGATTTAGCTTTAAGACGGATCTATGCTATTTTAGCTTCAATTAAATGAATAATGATGTAATTAAGAGTAAGGCAAGAGAAATATTTGAGAGGACAAGGTTGGAAATGTCATCAACCTAGAGGAATTTAGTCCTTCTTCTATGCAATTCAAAATTGAAGAATTTGATCTTCCACCTTGGCTACAATAGCAATTTATAACTCACCATTACACTCACCCAATAATTGCTTCTTTGTTAGTGGTTGATTCTTCACCAACAATTATTATTCCAATAGGATTACTTGACATAGGTGATGGTGAGGCATTTTTATGTGCAATTTATCATGATAGGATTCTAATTGGGTTTCGAAAAAGGCAACTCCCTTGTAAGCATTTTTTTCATTACAAAGACATGATACACTAGTTTTATCTTCAACTTATAACTTCATTATGCCAAACATGGGTTTTAGTAGATTCACCTAATTTATAGTTCGTTGTGTAAACATTTATCAACTTTTTCTTTTTGTTCATTTATATTCTAAATACATGTTATTCTATGTGATCTTATAACAAGGTATAAGATAGATACAAATTACTATTTCTTATTCATATGGTGTTTGTGCTCTATGTAAGAGATATGTGGTTGTTAAGTTGTTTGTGCTCTCAATTTGAAATTAGTTATACCAATGTACAAAGTAGCATGTTTCACCTAAAATTTCAATAGGAAGTTAATCTCTATAAATTCATTTATACTTATCAACACATAAATAATTTAACAATTAAGAAATTTATTTACTTTCAATTACTTGTGTGTGTAGTTTTATAAACCTAAAGGAGTATATATATATGTGTGTGTGTGTGTGTGTGTGTGTGTGTGTTGGGGGGGGGGGGGGGGGGGGGGGGCGCGCGAGGGTTAACACGGATCTCAAAATGACAATGGAAGCCTACTTCACTTGGGGATTCAATATTGTTTCTAATAGTAAATCAGAAGTATATCTATTGTGGCAAGACTCAAAATAACTAAAGCCATTATTGCACAATCATTGATTGTGATAATAGACTCCAAGACTATCATAAATCATTTAGTTTATAATCTACAACAGAGAAACAATGCCTTAGTGTCAATACTTAAATCGAGGAAAAATATCCAATACTATAATGTCCTACAAGAGAATAATTATAAAATAGATCGATGGAATAATTTTGGATCAACTCTAAAAGAGGGGAAGCTTATGGGTAATGGCATACTTAATAAAAAAACCATCCTTGATTAATGATGAGTATAAATACACACTTACAATTGTTAATCCATCACATGGCATTCAACCTTGGTTACTTAAACCATTGCATGGTTTACAAATAGGTCATTTCACCAAGCATTATAACAGATTTTGATTCACATTTGATCATTATATTGTTTGTCATCCATCTTGACGCTTTAAGCGTGGAAAAATTAGAGAAATGAGCTTATAGGAGTAGTTTTAGCGACAAGGCCCATTTTGGAGAACTAGGCTCAAAAACCTTTATGGCCTAATTTGAAGCCTTGAATGATGTTTTTTGGGCATAAAAAAACATGGCTCAAGTGTTGCACTCCATGACACAATTTTACACACAGATACCTTTCCAATGGTGCAAGAAAGATGTTAATCAAAGTCCATATGAGAAATTTATATTCCTAGAAGTTGGCATATTGTGATTGACCACCATAATTCAAGAGAATGCCACATCACCCCTCGTCACTCATGGAAAATAGGCTAGCCACATGGGGACTATGAAGGAGACTCTAGAAGGGTCAAATTGTAACTCTTGTTCTGGTTTGAACATGAGTCAAATTTAACCCCTAGTTGGCTATCAAGTTGTGTTATGTCTTAACCACTAGGAGGAAAAGGGGTTCCATTTTATTGTACTGCAATTATGTTCCATAGTAGAGTAGAGTAGCTAAGAGTGGATAAAGAGAGAGAACAGTAGAGGGTGTTTTTCTTTTTGTAGCAACCCACAAGCCACATGTCTCAAGTGACTCTGAAAATCTAAGGAAAATCAACCCTCATAGTATAGGTATTAGATTTCGGTCTATTTTTATCAGATATGTTGTGATGAATTGTCTAGTAGAATATCCATGATAGTTTATAGATATATAATTAGAAGGGATGAGAGTCTCTCCTTCACATGCACTGAGCCTTGAATTCACATGCTTATTTCCAATGGTTTCTTATTTCCTTAATCATTGTTGGATAATCGAATGAGAGGCACAAGGGACATGATAATGCTTATCGGTAGGTAAGAAACTTCATTAATTTTAATTTGGTGTATGGGATTTTATTGATTTATTGGAAGTTTTTTGGGGAAAATATACCCTTGGTGGTTTATTAGCACACAAGGAAATGTGTGCCCTTAGGCTAGTGTTTGTTTTAGCTTTAGTTTGCAATATCTATCCTAGTCCATGCCTCTTGGGACTCTTCTACACTTCAATCTGAGTATAAGAAAGTACTCCCAATTTTTTAATCCAAGGAAAAGGAATTTCAACGGGGCTTAGGAAAGGTGGCGTGAGAGAGGAATTACAAGTAGTGTGAAGCATTTTATACTAGTATGGGTTATTAGACACAATGGACATCAGGTGGATTATAGAGAAGTCCAAGAAATTTGTAGAGTCCTAAGATGCCATGAGGACCATATTGATTGCAATAGGTCTTCAATTGTTAATGTTACTTCAAAAAATCATGAAATATAATGATAGATTGCAAATCAGATCACATAAATCACGAGGTCTCTAGTGGAATTGAAGCAACAATTAGTAGTCTCAGAAGCATAATGAAATCTTCTTAGAAATCTGGTAATCAACTTGAGCAATGTTGACTAATCCATGACCTCAAAACAAAGACTTTATGCTAACTTATCCAAGGGTAAGCTAAAGGAGGATGAAACAATGCATCAACTTAACAAAGAAACATAAAATGCATCAACTTAACAAAGAAACATAAATTGTGATCCAAGACCCAAAACCAAAAATACAGGTATGGATGAAACAACTAGTTGCTACGTTAAATTCAACCACGGATGGTTACAGGACCCCTCCTACATCAAGCTGGTCAAGGACTTTTGGATACAGAGTCCTATAGATAGGGTGGACTCACTGGCAAAAGGGTTCTGCATGAATCTATCTCAACTAAAACATATGACAATTGATTGGGCCAGAGAAAAGAACAAACAGGATAATTCTGCACTTGAGCACATTGAATCTGAAATCTTCTCCCTCACTGATGAAAGAGGTTTGGGCTTCATTACTGCTGCTGATAAAGTACACCTGGCTGAGCTCGAATCACAAAAACAAAAAATCTTAAGGGAGCGGGAGGAAACCATCAGGCTTCGGAGCAGAGCCACATGGCTAAATGCTGGTGATAAAAACACCCGTTTTTTCCATAACTTCGCAAAGGGCAGGAAGGTTAAAAACACCATATGGAGTCTTCCCATGCCTGATGGAGATGTAGTTGATACCTTCCCAAAGCTCTCACAGCTGGGGTCCTCCCACTTCAGGAATCTCTACAAGCAACCCCAGGCCACTTCCATTGCAGAGATCATCAATATAGCGGGTCATTTTCCTCGATTCGTAAATGAGGATGAGGCGGAACATATCTTTGACCCTGTCTCTCCCGAAGAGCTTGAGAGTACCATCAAATGGTTCAAGAAGGACCGGAGCCCGGGGCCGGATGGGTGGTCCATTGAATTCTACATTGCTTTCTATGAGCTTATCAGCAATGATTTATTGAGGGTGATTGAGGAATGTCGGGTGACTGGCTCTATGTACAACGCCATCAACTCCACCTTCATCGCCTTGATCCCTAATACTCATTCTCCGTCCTCCTTTGATGACTACCGTCCCATCTCCCTCTGTAATGTGCTATACAAGATTTTTTCTAAAATCATTGCAAATCGTATCCGCCCTATTCTTTCCTGTCATATCGCTCCACATCAATTTGCCTTCTTAGAACATCGACAAATCCATGAAGCTGTTGGAGCAGCTCAGGAAGCTCTTCATTCTATTTGGACCAAGCACCTGAAGGCTATCATCCTCAAGATTGACTTAGCTAAAGCCTTCGATCGTGTCAGTTGGCTCTATCTCAAAATGATCCTTATTCATCTTGGTTTCCCCCAAAATTTCATTTCCTGGATAATGGCCTGTATCACCACCCTGACCTTCAGTGTCTTGATAAATGGCTCTACATCCCAGTTTTTTCACTCAGAGCGCGGACTGAGACAGGGATGCCCTCTATCTCCCCTCCTTTTCTTGATTGTCATGGATGCCTTGAGTCGGCTTATCGACTCAGCTAAAAGAAATGGGGAATTCAGTGGCCTCAGGATTACTGATGAATGCTTCCTTACCCACCTTCTCTTTGTTGACGACGTTATGATCTTCCTGGATGGCAGCATCAGAGATTCACGGTCTTTCTCAAACATCATCAACCTTTTCTCATCTGCCACTGGTATGCTTGCTAATCACTCAAAGTCCTCCATCATATTATCCAGAACCTCCATTCATGAATCTCTCCTAGCTCAACAGTTCTTTCCTTACTCCATCCATCCTTTAGATCATGGTCTAAAATACTTGGGATTTAGAATAAAGCCTGTCAGCTCAAAGATCACTGACTGGATCTGGCTAGTAGCAAAATTGGAGAATCGACTTAACATATGGAGCCACCGATATCTCTCCAGAGCAGGCAGGCTCGTCCTGGTAAAAGCTGTATTAGAGGCGACTCCGGTATTTTGGATGGCTTTAGCCTGGATTCCTAGAAGCATCTTGGCTAGGCTACAACAAATCTGCAACAGGTAACTATGGAATGGGAATTAGGATAAGCGCATATTTGCTTGGGTGGGTTGGAAGAGGATTGCCACACCCAAAAAATGGGGAGGATGGGGGCTAAAAGATCTCCCCTCATTTGCACAAGCTCTTGCTGCGAAAATGGGATGGACTCTTCTTACTGGCAACAACCTATGGTCCAGCATCTCATACCACAAGTATATATGGCCGCACAATATTTTGGATTGGGTTCACCTCCCCACTTGGCCAAAAACAGGGATATCCTCTGTTTGGAAGGCTCTACTAAACTCACTGCCTCTCATCAGGGATAACTTGGTTTGGAGGGTCAACGATGGAACTCTAGCTCGTATTGGCATGGACCCTTGGTCGGGTTGTGGAGGTAGACATATATTACCAAATGACCTCATACAACACCTACACTCGCAGGAGATAAGAATTCTGGCAGACATTGCCGATCCTCAAAACTCCACTATATTTGAACGGCGCTGGAAATCAGCCTATCAAATTAATCTTCCACCTGCTTGGCATCATGATTGGCTGGAATACATCTATGCATTATTTGAATCTCGTATAAGGATCAAACAGGGACCGGATGAACTTATTTGGTATCACTCAGGAAATGGTATATATACCCCAAAGTCGGGCTACCTTACATTGATATCACACAAAATCCCGGACACGATCTCCTTTTGGTGGCAGACTGTATGGAAGCTCGCAGCCCCTCCCAGGCAGAAGTTATTTTTTGGTGCATTCTTAAGGGAGTTGTTCCCACGGGGGATTATCTTATGCACCGTGCAGTGTACGGGCCGACCTAGTGCACTTTCTGTAAACAATCATCCGAATCCTGTAACCATCTGTTTCTATTCTGTCCAACCATATCCGCTGTCTGGCAAGCCATATCAAACGCCATCCATCACACAGGAAAATGGGAGGGTCAAGATATTAATCGTGCATGGGAATCCTGGTTTTATAACCACAAACATTCAAAACTCCAAAGTTTGCCTATTATAACATGTTGGTACATATGGCTAGCTCGGAATCGGTTGATATTTGATGACAAACCAGCTATCTGGCCGCACATTATAGCTCTCATTACTGCTGCATATAACACGCTGCCTGAACCACCACAACCAAGGAACAGAAGCCCACGTGACCCTCCACAGATTGACCATAGCACTCCTTGGGCCTTCTTTGATGGCTCAGCACAACATCAAGTATGTGGGGGAGGTTTTCTACTCTTCATAAATGATCAGCATGTCTACAAAGTCAAACTGGGGTTGGGACTTGGCACAAACAATTTTGCTGAGATCATTTCTCTTCGTCATCTCTTGCATTTTGCATTGGGGCACAATTGCATGCATATTCATATCTTTGGTGACTCTAAAATTATCATTGATTGGTTCAACAAACAACAGAATGCCACACACACACTCTCAGGAACATATTGGATGATATTCATATACTGAAGGCTCAATTTATTGACATCTCTTGCCAACACATCTACAGGGAACACAACAGCAGCGCTGACCAACTTTCCAAGGAGGCCTCGTCACTTCCCAGAGGTGAGTGGCTGATCCAGGAGCAGCGAGGCGCAGATTATTATCAGTACTATCATGGACCATATATTGATGCACACTACCATAGGGCAGTCAGCCCCTAAGATACAGATCAATAATTTTTGAAACTTTTTGAACATTTGTACATAGCTGAATAGACCATATATGATGCCCTGTGTGGCAATATAGTATATATATAACAGACAGTTTTATAAAGGAACATCCTGCGAGATGATTCATTTTTGCTTATTTTTGAACAAGACATATTAGATACCAATATTTCCACAGATTGGGAAAGAACTTACAGCATATGCAAACGCATCTACAACATGTAATTTTTCATCTTTTAATGAAAGATTACGATTTTTCCAATGGGAAAAAAAAAAACTAGTTGCTACGTTCTTTGTTAGTTTATAATTTTATAGGACTATGAGAATATTAGGCATATGCTATAAAATATATAGTGTCAAGGAGTACTAGGTAGTTTTTTGTAAGGACAAAGCCAATCTTTTTTTGGACTTCTAGTAGGAATTTTTTAGATAATGTAATGGTTATTTTAACACTCTATCGAACAATACTCTGATGTAATTTCTGCTACAACATTTTTTGTAGTTTTAATCTCAATATAATTTACCTATATATCAGTAAAAAAATTGAGAGTATTCTGTGTCGTGTGTGTCTGCATAATAAAGGGAAAACATTTTTTTTCAATTTAGACCTTAAATAAAATACTCTAATTATTGTCTTAAATATAATATTTCAATACCACCTTTGTGTAAAAAAATCCAAAAAATGTATACTACACAAATGTGATATTGAAATATTATACGTAAGGCAATGATTAAAGTATTTTATTTAAGGCCAACCAAGCAAATCCTTGTTTTGGACTTGTAATATGACAATTTTTTACATTATTTAATGATTATTTTGAAACTTTACAAACCAATAGTGCAATGTAATTTTTGCTATATCATTTATTGTAATTTTTATCTATATAATTTACCCAATTATTGGTTAAAAAACTATTTTTTTACATAAAGGCGATACATTTTTTTCAATCATGATAGTGAAATATTATACATAAGACAAAGAATGAAGTATTTTATTTAAGGACAATGTTGAAATAGGTTTTTCTTCTCTAATTTGTTTTGAAGTGGCATGGGTCAGCTTCATGTTCAACATGGAAGGAACTACACATCACCCTCATATTGAGTTGTAAAAAGGGCCTCTCAACATAATAAGCTCTTTTGTTCATATAATTGATAATTGTAATACACTTGTTTTTACTCCTAGAATGTAGTGGATTGGATTACACACAAATTGTAAATGTTGGATATAATGATGAGAATTAAGCCATGTGAGCTTAAATAAATGACCTAGTTTGTGAATGTTGTAAATATATACTATTATGAATTCCTAGTATGAAGCTCAAGGTGAAGGCCCAACTCATGAATGGCTAGGTAACTTCTTGGATTGTGTGGTAGGCTTGCCATGATGAACTCAAATTGTGCAATTATTGATGTTGGGGTATCATATATAAAGATCCAAGTTGTTTAGAGAGAAGAACGGGAGCTATGATTTCACCAAAGGGGAAGAGGAAAGGGGGCCTATCAGAAAGTAGATTCTCTATTGTAAATTGTCAACTTATGTCTCATTGCTTTTCCTCCATGTAACTTAAAAGAATTTATCCACCTTCATTAGATTAGAAAACCAATTATTAAATGCATGTAAGAGTTTAATGGAGAAGTATTCTTATGTAGTTATGGAAACATGGACATAGTTAAATCATCATGGGGAGGTGTAAGAGTCATACTTTCGTCTTATCAAAGTAATATCACCCATCATGATTCTCCTCAATTCGCTCATGACCATTTGACCAATAAATTATAGGATTCACACATTTTCTCATGCATTATTCTCCATTGCTAACCATGAACCAATATAGAAATTGATCAAATCAACACTAATAAGAGGAAATTACAAGCCTTCAATGAAAAATATACCATTGTAAATGAACATGGAGGTTGGGAAAACTATGAATCCCTCACTCCCCTATGTATTTGTTGCTCATTGGGTGCTTGGGAACCAGGTATTATTCTTTGAGCAATTCTTAGCAAGCATACAATAGTTTGGGCACAATTTGTCCTCATTTGAAAACACTACAATAAAGAATATCTTTGAGGCATTGTTGAGAAAAGAAATGGAAGATATTCCTTGTGTTGTGTGGGATAATGGAAGAGATTTCCATGGTTGTTTGATGGTTGGTTGAGACAACTATATTTCTCTATAATGAGTAGATTTGTTGAACATGAGAGCATATGGGGTAGGTCAAGAGATAGAGGAACATGTAGCTTAGTTCCTTTGCCTTGGTGACCTCGTAACCCAATTGGGGGTGTTATCTACACTAGATATCTACAATTTGGTGGAAGTATGCATGTAGAGAACAAATTTCTTGGACCAAATTATGTTAAAAGATAAGTGTTTTATCATTGTTTATGAATATGCAAATTAATGATATTTTTTGTTATGTAAATCTATATATTTTGCTTGATGTGTGTGATTAGTTAAATATGCTCATGGTTATTTACTTTCCTTGAAATATGTTAATTCATGCTTGTCTAGATTTATTGCATTTTAATTATTACATACATGCATGAGTTTTATTTAAGTATGATCTTATCTAAGAGGATTACTAGGTTGATATTATGCGGGAATGGCCTTTGAGGGCCAAAACTTGAAAGATTTTATCATGGCTATCTATACCATGGCTATGAGTGTTGGGAAAGGACACCACAATAATTAATAATAAGTTAGATTCTCTATAAGGATCCAATACCCTCTAAGAAGCCTAAATTAGGTATTTATTGTGTACCCATATCCATGTAGAGGAGGTGGTACAAGGGCTAATATAAGTTCCAACTTTCGTTGTATTCACCCCACCTTCAAGCCTTCCATTTATCCAACATCAAGTGTTAGACTCTAACTTTTTTTATTTTCTCTTACATTAGTTTCAATAAGGTAAATCTCTCTCACTACGTTATCTACCACTCTACCTTGCACCCAATTTCGCACACTTCTACTACACCCCTAACTCGACCTCCTCCCCCTCCCTTATGTCCCCTAATGCATGCCTGTTGATACACCTCTCTTTCATCTTGTATGCCTCCGAGTCCACTTGTGTGTAAATGCTAAGATACTTGAATTATGAGTAGAAATGAGAGGGGACCTTTTGCATTCACTCACCCTACTTTAATGCCTTGGTGGCTTCGCTTGTCAATTACGTAGGAGTGTATTTTTGTAAAACTTGATGTGAAGAGTAATAAAGTAACATTTAAGGGAATGACAGATCCTAATAAGTTTGTAGAATTTATACATGGAAATAATAGGAAACATGTGTATATTTTCCCATAGAAAATAATGAAGAGAAGCAATAAAATCATCGAAAGGTTTTTGTCAAGTGATTTTTCTCAGCATGGTCTTCACCTTTTAACAGTTTTATGGCACATTGTTTTGGTGGTCTGTGGTAATGTAAGCTCGATTAAGTAACTACAATTGTATACTAATACATGATTTAATGACTACAAGTTTTGGATGTTATGGGATCATATATATTGTATTATAAACAACAAAGTTTATTGATAATAAAAATTAGTGGTGTGGCTCTAAACAATTAGTTGGTTTTCCTAGTCTGAGTTTACAGGATAAATCTCTATGTAATATGTGATTTCAATTGTTTTACTTATATGTTTATTAATAATATGTGTATGTGTTGCATTACTATATATGTTTAAAACTTACATGTAGTATCAAAACAATGAATGGCTTTAGGGAGATGTCTTTGTGGCTAAGGGTTCAATTATCTTGGGTCTATGATAAACCTTGTGGTAGGTTGAGATTTGCAGTGGTGATTCTTGCTATAGAAAAGTATGGAAAGTTGTTTGAAAATAAAGATCGAGAAATTTAATGGGAAAAGTTTTGAGCTATAGAAGCTCAAGATGGAGGATCTTTTGGTAGAAAATGATTAATGGGTAATTGTGGATTTGGGTATTGCACAGATGGGCATGTCAGTCGAATATTGGAATACATTATATCAGAAGGAAAAGAGCACAATACAATCTCTCTCTTAGATTTAGTATTATTGAATGTTTCAAGAGAAGCTCCAGTGAGGCATTATGGAACAAGTTATGGCTTTGTATCAATGTAAACCTCGGTGAAAAAAAATTCTTGTAGAATTAGTTGCACAATTGGAGGATGCATGATGGAGACTCGGTGACAAAGCATATGAATTCCTTCAATACTATGGTAAGTTAGTTAATGTCTAATGATATCCATATTTCTAGTGAAGATAAATGTAGCATTATAGTGTGCTCTTGATCCAGGTGGATATTGGCGGCCACTTGCCTATTCCACCTAGACCTCTAGTCGATTTCATGTGTTTCCTTGTTTATTTCAGCATTTACTATTTTTAGCAGTTTTTCGGGTCCTAAACTTTTGGCACGGTTTTGACCCCCTTAACAGTGTTTTTTTAGGTCCACTGTAGGCCCATAGCCATAGGTAGAGGCCTACCACAAATCCTATTGTACTCAAAGAGACCTTTCCAACAAGGTATTGTATGCGCAAAACAAAGATAATATGACCAAGTTACGACCCGTGGAAGTTGGGAAGTTGGTTGCCCAACTAATCCCAATGGGGCCCGCAAACTCTTGGTGTTATATCTCCTAGGTTTAGGGTTTTGGTTATATAGGGTTTTCTCTTATTGTTCAATAATAAATAGACCCTTGAGCCTCATTGTAACATATTTTAGAGGCATGTAGCTACCACATCTCTTCTTAGATATAAGCTATCATCACTCGAGCTAGTTTATTTCCATTCTATTTGTAAGCATATTTCAACATTTGATATTAATGAAATGGAGTGTTATTTCTGACACATCTCTGTATTTGTAGTTATTTATGTAATATTTTGTGTTCCTGTTTAAGTTCGGATCAACTCTCTACGATATTCATGGAATAGTCTAGTTATAGCCATAAGCAGTAATGCAACTACTTTAAGTTTTGATGACGTGGTCTCATCCATGTTGTCATAAGAGATGAGGCAAAAAATCATGGAAAGTTAGAGTAAATATGCTTTACTTGTAAGAGGGCTTTCACATAGAAATAAGAATAAATCCTCATGTGGGAGATGTAAATCTAGAGTTAGATATAAATCCCCAAGAAAATTTGTAAAGAGATGTTGCAAATGTGGAAAAGAAGGGCATTTTAGGAAGAATTGTAGAACCAAAAGCATTAAGAGAGGGAAGGGATTTGATGATGTTCCCTCCAAAGAAGGGAATTCCTCCTCGTAAGGACAAGATGTGCACTTGGCTTCTTCAAGCACATACATATATCATGACACATTGATAGTTGAATCTGGTGTCTTTTTTCATATGGCTCCCCACAAGGAGTGGTTTTGCAAATATTAAAGGTCTGGCGGAGGGGAAATTTTCCTTGAACGTGACTTGACAACCAAGATCACATGTCAAGGAAAAGTAAAATTGATGCTCAAGGATAGAAGCGTTAGAACAATCCCTGGTGTTTTACAATTTCCAGGGTTGGCTAGAAATATGATATTTGTAAGAAAGATGAGTGATGTAAGTGTAACTATTGGGATTGAGAAGGAAACATGCATGATAGTTTGAGAAGCAATGGTATTGATAAGGGGAGTTAGGACTAAAATTCTATGCATGTTGTTGGGAAGCATTGCTAGTGATGGATGTAATGGTTCCCTTGTTCCTAAGGATGGAGATGATGAAGTAAAAACCATCGTTACCTCTAGAGAAAAATATGATGATGTGGCATCATAAACTAGGGCATATGAGAAAGAAGAGCCTTCAATCACTACACAGTAATGGTAAGGTTGGAGGTATGTTTGATTGCGTTATGGATCTTGATTTTTGTGATCATTGTATTTATGGTTAAATAGGGTCAAGTAAGATTCTAAATAGATGCTACAAAGGCTAAGGGAATTTTAGAGTTAGTACATAGTGATGTGTTGGACCTATGCATGTTCCATAACTAGGAAAATCTATGTTCTATGACTCATTTATAGATCATTTCTAAAGGAACACAAGGATTTATGTCCTTTGGAAGAATTATTATATATTTGGAAGCTTTAAAGAATTTAAGGATCTTGTGAAAAATCAAATAGAAAAGAAAATCAAGGTATTGAGGACAAACAATGGTGGTGAATTATATGGAAATAAGTTCAATAAATTGTAAATAATGTTATATAGTAAGGTAGAAAACTACCCCATACACATAATATCAACAAAATTGGGTTGCAAAAAATATGAACATGACACTGATGGAAAAGGCAAGGAGCATGCTTTGTGGTGTTGAGTTAAGGCAATAACTCGGGGGGGTGGTACTTTGTTTTACTTCGTAAATATATCACTCATAAACATTGGTTGACAAAACTTTCATGATTCGTGGATTAGTAAGACACCATCTCTTAAAAAAATTAAGAGTTTTTTGTTGTGACTGTAAAATAGGAGTAACTTAGATAATAAAGATGAAAAGTGCATCTTTGTTGGTTATAAATACAATTTAAAAGGTGATAATATTTTGAATTGAGAAACTAGGAAGGTTGTTTACAACCAAGATGTTGTCTTTAGAGAGGTTAAAGATGTTATCAAACAAGAATTTCTACTAAGGGAAAAGGAACCAGAGGTAGTAGAGTTCAAGTTGTAATATGAAGAATCTAACTCAATAGAGGAACATGATTTAGAATAGGATGAACCACTTACTTTGATATTGAGGAGATCGGTTTGGCAAATAAGAGCACTAGAAAGGTATATCCCATATTTTTTTCTAATTTTTCTTTGTCTTTTACTAATGATGAACCCAAAACTAGGGAGGCGGTGAATTTAGAGAATGGAAAATTCTAGAAAAAAACCATGGGTGAAGAAAAGACAACCTTCGACAAGAATGAGGATTGGAATTAAGTGGAGTTTTTAGTTAGAAAAAAGCCCATTGGCAGGAAGTGAGTGTTTAATAAGAAGTTGAGTGCAGAAAGAAAAGTGGAGAATCATAAAGCTCAGTTAGTTGAAAAACATTATTCATGGGTAGATAGAATTGACTTTGGAAAGATTTTGTTCTCCTTTATTTCTTTTATCTATTGTTGCTACTTCTGATTTTGAAGTAGAACAAATGGATGTGAAGACAACATTCCTATATGGCGATTTGGAAGAAGAAATCTCCAAGAAGCAACCAAAAGGCTTTGCACTGAACGGAAAGAAAGAGATAGTATGTAGGCTAAAAGTGCACTTACATCGGTTAAATCAATCATTAAGGATGCGGTATCAGAAAATTGATATTTATATATTGGTACTTAGCTTCACAAGGAGCAACGTGAATCACTATGTGTATTTCAAATTAGTTTGTGATCATCTTATTTATTCGGTCTTGTATGTGGTTAATATGTTTTTGATTAGAAATTACAAGGGAAGTATGCAGGATGTGAAAACTTGGTTGCTTTTTAAGTTTGACATGAAGGATCTTAGTGGCGCAAATTTCATTTTAGGCATGGAAATTAAAAGAGATCAGGAAAACAAGAAACTCTAGTTAAATCAAAGAAAATATGTCAAAATGTTTAATATGCAGGAATGTAAATTGGTAGAAGTCCTTATTCTTGTAGGTGTAAATCTATCTACATATCAGTGTCCTAAGACACAAGAAGAGAAAGATGACACATCCTGTGTTTTTTTATGTAAGTGTGATTTGTAGTTTGATGTATAAAATGGTTTGTGCTATATTATGAAGAACCTTTCAATCACCTCATAATTACCTAGTAGACAACTAAAGAGATGTACATTTAATTGTGAATCCGAGGTTCATATGGAACTTGTGAATTTTCCCACCTGTCCCTTGCTCATGGTGAATATGCACAGAAGGAGCTGTATTAAATTCTCATATTCTATGCACAATAGTTCCAAGCAGCTAAATTTGATAGGTATATTGATCACACCAGAGAATAGGATAACACTTGCATGGGAAGTGCAAAGTTTGTTTCCTTCATTCATGGAGGAGACTAATAGCTTGGGAATGGTTCTCACTTATTTAAAGGAGTATGACAACGAAGGAAATAGTGTGAGAGCTAGGCTTTGTTTCCTCCCTATCTTGAGGATCCATCAGTGAGCCAACAGGCTTTGGATGGGAGTCTGGAATTTCATTTTGTCTTAGTTGGAGGTGATGTTCCCTCATAGATTATACTTTGCAGCTAAACTATGTTCTTGGGATCTTGGTCAACAAATGAATCTTCACTCGTTTGATTTCAAGCTCTGGGTTAATTCGGTGACAATTGACATGGGAAGAGATAATCCTAGGGTGTTTCTTGGTGACTTCCTATGGGTGACTTCCTATGTCTATCTCCCTCTTAAATTTACAAGCAATATTTGGGATTTTGGGATGATTTTGGTTGGTGACAGAGGTCGGCATTTGTGGCCTACAATTCTAGGAAGTGCGATGGAAAACTCTAGTCAAAGAGATGGAGGCAAAGGATCCTCAAATTCGTGTCCCCTATGCCCACACCCTATAGTAAATGATAGCACTGACTGTAATTCCCTTCTTCAACTCATCCTTC
Source organism: Pinus taeda (assembly GCA_000404065.3). Taxonomy (NCBI): domain Eukaryota; kingdom Viridiplantae; phylum Streptophyta; class Pinopsida; order Pinales; family Pinaceae; genus Pinus; species Pinus taeda. Next base: position 303,155 of record APFE030753836.1, read on the forward strand.
AACTCTTCCTTACGGTGGCTAAACATTGAAAAAATCTAGAGCTTCCAAGACCAGATCAACTGGTAAGGTGATGAAATAGATGCTCTTCGCAGCCAATTAGAGGACCTCTCTTTGACTCATCAAGCTACAAGACAACATACTTCAGAAGGAAATACAACTGCAGATCAAGCATAAGCAATGTCAGTTGATCCTCTTCTGGTGAATGACAACATTTTGTTAAAATGTACTACTTTGTGGTCAATTTTGCAGGCTTTATAGTTACAAATATGTTAGTAGGATGCGTGTAGCAAGTAGTCACTGTGTTGATGTAGTAGATCCTCTTAGCTTGTCTTCCTCGGTTGAAGAATCTGACCTCAAAATTTGATGTAAATCTTAGCTGTGTTCCGAGTGTAGATTCTATAAAATATCTACTCATCAGTATATATATATATATATATATATTTAAAAAAATGTAATAGTATGGGGCTATTGTGTAAATTAAGAGATCTAAGGTTCAAATCCCCCAAAGAAAGACGGTCTATAGAGAGGACAACTAGTCATAGGCTTCCATAGGTATAGTTGTAGTGATTAGAAAGACGATCTATAGAGAGGATGACTGGTCATAGGCTCCATAGGTATAATTGTAGTAATTTATAATCAACCCTGTCTGTCACATGAGTATGAACCCAACACACTTGTCAATTTTCCTTGATTACAAAAATATTAAAAAATAATATGAAAAATATATAATTATTATTTTTTTCCTTTTAAAAATCTTTAAATATGTTTATATTTGTAAATTATTTTAATTATTTTAATTATTTATTTTAATGTTTAAAGTGTTTTATTAGTTTTTTTGGGTTATTAATTTTAATTTTGGCGATGTTTTTTTTTATACTTGTTGAGATTTTAAAGTTTGCTTCTACTAGTTTAAACCATTTTGTATTTTGATGTTTTTCTTTCTTGTTTTGTTTCTTTTTCTAAAGTTGTTTTTGCCCTTAATTTTTTTTTAAAATAGCGTTTTCCTATTTTTAAGAATAAAAAGGTGATTTTTATTTTTACATTCATTTTCCCCCTTAAAAAAGTATATATGTATTTATAATTAAACAAAGTATATATGTATTTATAATTCTTGTTTAATGTAATTAAAAAAAAAAATTAAACAAAAATTATATGATGTCACTTTTTAGTCAAATTTATGTTTTTATTTTTATTTTTCATGGTACAATTGATCAAGGTCGTAATATCAATTAGTTGGTTATTTTAACCTAAGAATAAAATATAATAAAGTAAAAGTTAGATAGGTTTAAAAATCACGTTAAAAGCAAAAAACAGAAAAGTAGACAAACATTAAGTGGTGATTTTTAGGATTTTGGGTAGTCATGATATTTTGTCTTTCAATGCTCTCATTTAAAAATGTTTGGGTTTTAACCCTAAAAAAATGGTGTTATTGCATCATTGCTTTTGTATTTCAAAGTGTTTTTCATGTTTTTCATAGTCATGATATTTGGTCTTTAATTTCATGATTGAAAAATGTTTAAATTTTAACCCTAAAAAAAGAAGATGAGGTGATGTTGCATTATTATTTTGTATTTCAACATGATTTTTTATATCTTTTGTAATCATGTTATTTTTTTTATTGTCATGGTTGAAAACGGTTAAAATTTTGACCCTAAAATAAAATAAAAAAGGGTGATGCATCATTGCTTTTCAAAATCAACATTAAAATCAAGATTTGATACGACCTCCAAAAAAATGAGAACTTGGTAAATTTATTTTTTAGTTGGTAATATTGTTTATAAAGTTATATAAAATACTTGACTAAGGAGGGGGTCCTACGTCCTTAGGAGAGACACTGGTTAATAAAGTTGTAAGACACTAATCAATCAAGACACCATCACTTCGAATTAGAACAGAACGGAAACTTGTATTGCATAAGCTCAAATTACAATCATGGTTCTCTTGACTTAATTGATTCTCTTACTACCATCTCAGCTCGAATAGAACATGGTCTTTTATACACGATGTCAAATATACCTAAATTAACTAAAGGATTTGAAGGACAACCATGAGAATCTAGTTGTTCCATCTACGACAACCCCTTTGGGAAAATTCCCCTACTATAAGCATTGTAATAAGCTTGTAAATACAATACAAAAGACTGATATGAGACACTAATTTCAGAGCTTGGGAGGGAGATAGCTTGGATTAGCAGAAAATCTATTGATTAAGTGACAACCATGAGAGGTTTCCAAATGTGCTCAAAAGGATAGGTTAAGAAAATTAACTAGCAAGAACAAGGACAACAAACATAGCTCCTTGTGAACAATTATAAGCTATAAGGGACAAAAAAATTAATGAAGACATGGCAATGTTGCGGAGAGGAAACTCATGGCTGAACATACATAGAGGTGACCTGGGCACACCCTCTAACAAGAAAAATAACAGACAAAAAAATTTGAGCAGACCGTGGGAGACAAAGATGTAGGTGGCACCACCTTATTGGTAGGGAAATTCTGGTCTGACATGGAAAATAAAGATTGTGGAGACACCACGCGGAAGAAAAGGACCATGAAGGGAAAATGGCAGAGAGATGCTCGAATAGAGAACAATTGGCCACAGGACGAGGATGGAGTGATATCGTAGCATTATGCACAAATATCGGTGCAACACAGAGGATAGGCTCAACAAGGGATATCAAGAAGAATAGAGAGCTACACCTTGTTATTGAGGGAAGGAGGCTTTTGTTTGAAGGAGAGGGAAGCTACAATGAGGGGTTGATGAGAGGCACGTAGAGAAACTCTTATCACTCAAAGGCTTCCAGTCATTCAGTGAGTGAAGGTAGGTGGCCAAAAACAAGGGAAAAAATAACTTACAAGAGGCTGGGAGCAACATGGACAAGTTGTTGAAGTGAACAACAATAAGAAGATTTCCTTCAGACTACTAAGCGTAGTGTTTCAATTCATATGGACTCCTTTGAAGTAGAGGCAATGAGTATCAAGTGTTGGTTGTTGGGTGAAGATGGGTGAATATTTGGACTCCCAATGTTGTAAGTAAGAAATCCCTTCAAGCTCTGAAATTTTGACTCGGGGATGACATTTGCAAGTGACATTGGTTGTAGCTCATCTATGGTTGGGTGGAAAATTAGAGTCCCCATCTCAGTTACCAAATTCATTATTAGAAGATAAGTATTTCTTATGCCTTGTGTTCTAGTGAATGTTATAAATATGTCTATTGTATTGTCTCTTTGTCATTTGAATGCATGGATTGGTAATGATCAAGGTTCCTTGTCTTGTGATTTTCACGAGTAGATTAGCTCCTGTCCATTGGTGCAATAGTACTCAATATGCTCTATATGCTAGTGAAATTTATATACATAGTGTTGTGTTAGTTAAATGTCATTAAGCATATGAGAGATGTTTGATCCTTGTGTAGGGCTATGTTAGTTCTGTAGGATTTTTGTATATACATGCAAGATATCGTGGCATTGTTATTGATACAATTTACATAACTTGTGATTGGAGGAGGTTATCGGTAAAAGGCCTCATGGCTGATTATAATTATATTCTATGCATATAATATGAACCTCCATTTGCTATAAAGCATATTTTGGTTGTTGTTAGTTAGGTCTGTAATGGTTCTTCCACTTTGTATAATTTGAAGGTTGAGTGTAAATCGACTTGAGGCCTTATGGTCAATTCAAGGGGGATACTTTCTTGTAGAACATGATCTATAGGCTAGTATATAAATATGTACAGTGCAGTGGAATAAGGAGTGGAGTATGTGTCTAAGTATATATATATATATATATATATCGAGGCACTCATCTTAAGGATTAGCTTGTAGCCATGTATATAATCAATTATATGTATCTACATATAAATAGGTTAGGCCTTGATAAGGCCAACACAAATATATTTATTGTGTATAATCGTAATATGTTATTGCATCATAGGTTGAAGAATCCTAGTAAGACCGACGTCAGTCACATGGAGGGGCAAGTGACTTGGTGGAAGGGGCTAGGGGCTAGGGCGCTTATACATAGTAATTCCCTATGCCTCAATTTAGAGTCATATGGGACTATCACATAGGACTATTGGGTTGTGTTATATTCTTTCCATGACTAACCCACGCAGTAAACCCGAGGGTTAGAGGGGAGTGGAGCCCCCCCTTCGTATAGCTGATTGCGCAGCGGGGGCGGTCACAAGGGGGTCAGAAACCCCCCTCTGTCTGGGGGGTTTGAGGGGAGCGGGTAGCCCCCATCTACAGGATCTGGGGCAGCGCCGAGGGAAAAAAAAAAAAATTGGACCCTATATTAGGTTGGGCGGACCTACCTATGGTTTTCGGTCCATGGTTTTGGACACGATGGTTTTCGGTCCATGGTATTGGATGCTTCGGCATGTATAAATATGTATTGTAACATTGAAATGAACATAATGAAAAATCAAGCTAGTAGTCCTGGTTT
>APFE030753837.1:0-15115 GCA_000404065.3 Pinus taeda
TACATGGGTACATCAATATAATAAGTGGGTTGTACTAATAACAATAAGGGGTTACTCTAGTAGTATAGGGGCCTAACAAAATGATTTCCCTTAGAGGAGTGGGAAGCATTAAACCTTAATTGAGGGTATAATATGATCACCTTTACATTTTTTACTAGTATTTACGGGATACAATAGGTTTGATGTTTAATTTCAACCTTTTCCATTGAGTTTGTATTATTAATGGGGTAGAAGTCCTAGTAGTTATTAAGTTTCCATTGTTTTCACTTTTACAGGTTGATGATCAAATCTATTTAGGGAAATGCAACATGCAAATCATTATCTCAGATGTTGATGGAACTATTACCAATTAAGTCATTATTTTATTTCCATATCTAATAGTTGTAAGTTAGTGCAATTTGATCTTTTAAAAATGGGAACTTCAAATTGACTTATAACAAGAATAGCAAGCATGTTTCCATGTGATGTTTCTCTTTATTATATTTGGATTAAGGATGCAGTATCATGAAACATAAGCATAAATTTTTAATGACTACATACATAACTTTGATATTTAGGTACTTAAGTGGAATTTATGAGGTGTACCTTGTCAATATTTGGAGTGTTAGTTCTCCTAATATTAATATGCCTTTAAGTTCAAATACTAAGAGAATAGGCATACAATTGTCTACATTCTCATAGTTTAGCATTCTCAAGTTAATAAGGTGTCAATTTCCAACCATTGCCTTTAATTTAATCCATAGGATGAGTTTCAAGAAAAGTGAAGGTAAAGGAGTCTTCAAGATACTGTATGTTATTTTTTTTATATCTTAAAACAAAAACAAGAGAGAATATTAACAAAAATCCAAACTTCGATAGCTATATATATAGTGAAAATATTTACAAAATTATAGGTAGAGTTGAACTCCTACATTTCTATGTAGACATCAAATTATACCACTGAGAAGGGGTATTGCATTTCAAAAATGATAAGTTAAATTTTCTTGTAGAGAATATAAAATATTCCATGGAAAGAGTGTGAATAAAAAAATAAGAACAGTTGGATGGAAATCCATGGAGAACCAAGGTACATATATGAGGTTTCTATTTCACTGCGTTATTTTATATAAGATTCAAAATATTTCGATGAAAAGAGTGAATAAACTAAGAACTATGACATGGGAATCCTGGAGACCAAGGCCTACATACGATTCCATTACTTAAATTCTTATTAATATTATTCATTTATTTCTTTTCTGTGTGTAATAAACGTAAATTTTCTCACAAGGAGGCTCTAGTTCCCCATCCTCACCTTTGGAGGGAGTTATGGAGAGGTACCCCTCCCTGTCGTGTCGTATTACCCTCATTCTCACTTCCCATCCTTCCAAGTGAGCTCTACAACCTTCTCCACTACAAGAATGCATCATTATTTGTTTGATAACATAATTCTCTACCACAACAGAGTAGCAATGGATCTTGACACTCGCTCCCTTCATTCTTTTACACAGTCCATATTTTATAAGAAATCATTTTAACCTTTTCAGTTATGGTAAATTTCGTTTTACTCCTATTCTCTTTGAACTTTGGCACCTAGCTATGCCCGACCAAGGTTTGGAAGATTCAATATCCCATGGTAGTTCTCCTCGACTTTAGATGGAGCACCATCGAATTTCTGCCAGATAACTTTTCCTACATTTGGGCTAGGGTTTTCTATTTCGAGCTTGGAGCGAATACACACTCTAGATTCTTACTGAAATTTTAGTTGTTCTAATTGTAGGCTTGGACTGCAAGGCCTCAACCCGAGTTATAGTTTCCCACATTGGGGTTATACATATTTTACAAGGTTCTCGCCAAGATTAAATTTCCAATGTACACATCACTAAACCAATGTTATGTCCTTAAGATATTATTTTCCCAAGATTGAACATCAAAATTCCTCTTTAGTATAATATATGGTTAACGAACTGTCATCGGTGAGGATGACAACTGACATTTATTTTAGGCCTATCATCTCCTCAAGAGTTATATATGTGTTGTTTTATTAAAATTTGTTACCGTGCATATAAATATGTACTCTCGTATCATTGAGTTTCATTTCCTACAAAAGGTTTCCTCTTCTAAGGATTTGATTACAGTTCTATTTGTATCACATAGTTTATGTTACCCTATTAAAAATTAGTATTGCTTTGAGTCTATCGGGTGAATGTGTATCTTTACATACTTTTGTACCATTTTCTTCTTTAAAAAAACAAGGACCGATAAAGTTTGGTTCTAAAATATTTATTAAACCCACCATTCGATTTCTGCTATTAATTTATTATAAATCCTCTTTTTGACTTCCCATCATTATCCGATGATTTAGACTTCCCATAACTATCAGATGATTTAGTAATGTGTTTTGGTTGCTGACTATGTCTGTTGGACCAAAAATCTAAGCCAATCTCAAGCAGATTCCTCCCTGACTTCTCTGCTACTATTCCCTTTTTCTTTATTTATTTAAGGACTTGAGATTAACAAACAATAATCTAAATTCAGTAAATAGATGCAATTCATTTCTTCTAGTTTGTACAACAGTTTTTATCTATGAAGACTTATCTAACACCACATAGTTTGTATAGTTTCTTGGAATATTTCATAATTACACACAATTGATCAACACAAGTAAAACAAACTTCTACAATACTTACCGATTTCCCCTTTTTTTACATTCTCAAGTCTGCCACAAATCATAAACTCTTCTACATGACAAACGTATTTTTTTTTTTTTATAACTAGTATATAGAGACTTACAATAAAACTTATTGCAATGGATTCAATAGTGTTCTATGTACTATAATTTAAAGAATTAGAAGTACTTATCTTTTTAAGGTCAAGCTGCCAGGAAATTTACAAAGGAGAAGACCACTCCTCCCTACCAATGAGAATGACAACCACCAATTCTCCCCCTGACCCAGTTTTCCACTTCCAGAATAGTTCAGATCAGGGACCTTCACATGTTCACCCTAGAACCACCTAGTCCCAACCAGATACAAACTAGGACCCTTATTATGAGCACTAGGGCTTCAGATAGAGTTCCACTAGCCAACCAGTCAAGAATTATATTTACTGGCAGTGTCCTAGTAGTCTGTGTCGCGTCCTGCTAGAGAGTTTCATCTCTTTCCATCTCTTTTTTTTTTGCCCAAAGACTTCTCGCATACTCCCCTCCCCTGCGTCTTTCCCATCTGAGATAATTTATCTCTAGGGAAAGGAGTAATTGTCCTAACTGTCTCGTAGGTGAAAGCTTTTTATTCAGTGTCTTTCCATATAAATTTCATGGCTTGCCATAACTAACTTTTAAATAAAATTTTAAAAACTTAAAACATTCAAATTTCCCATCTAGGCTTTCCACATATCCCATGGTGTATCGAATCACTGTAGGAAAAGTAACCTAAATAGTTACTTTTCACTAAGAGGCATTACACATAGGAGCGGAATCAACACAATTCATAGGATGTATATCAGAGGATGGGAAAGGAATAGAATAAGATGGTTTACTTGATGAGTGATGTGTGCCACATGGATGATTTGTCACGCCATGGCTAGTCAATGGTTTTGAAGAACATCCACCAGCCTTATCTCTTGCACCAAAGAAATTATGCCTTTGAGGCATACGTTGTCCACCCATTTGGTGTGGACACTGAGCCATAAGATGCCCTGTGTGATGGCATATGAGACAATGGAAGGGAACATCCTAAAAGTTCAGCCTTTTCACAAGATGTGTGCCCTCCCATTGAAGTTCGATGTTGTCTATGAAGCCTCCATTGTATTTGTTCTCAATCAAGATCCAAGCAATTCTTATATCCCATGGTCCCAAACACTGTGGATTGATGCAATCAAAATTTCCAATTGCATTGCCTATGTCCATGAATACTTGTCGAGTCCAATTCGATTGGCAAAGGAGGAAATTTAACCCATATCAGCTTATTTTTAGGCGTCCCCTTAAGGGGATTGAATCTAACATACCAAGAATGTAGAGTCAAGAAACCCCTCCCTTTAATCCATGGAAGCGCCTTGATTTTGAATAAATTGTCCTGGATAAGGAAATCGAAATTGTACCATTATTCATCAAATGCACCACGGAAGGCATATAACCCAAAAGAGGCTTTGATTTTCTTTCAGTCCAATGCCTAAACTTGACTTCACCTAATTAAGTAAAATACTTACCAACAAGCACCCTCTTCTGTAAACTATTAACTCAGTCTATCAGAACATCGTGGTCAAAATAGAGAACAAGCTCTAGAGTGGAGATTTTGATAGATCAATGTTGTTTCGAGGATTGTATTCCTCAACCATCGTGTATCTCCCCATGTGAACTGGGGATTGCATGTCCACCACCTAGAAAATCCATCAGGGCTCCCACCGAGCACCAAGTATTATTGCATAAAGTCCCACCACCTCGCTCCAACCCAAAAAATGAACGATGATTTGATTCACCTTCCAGCGTGGAACGAGTGAAAGCCTCGTGTGCCGGTGTGTCCGACTCAAAAGGATCCATCACAAACACCATGCAATAGCGAATGTAGGGGTTGCGAAAATAGATGATTAAATAATGTCATAAAAGAAAATGAGGGTCGTAGGCCAATTACCAGGTGTATCCTACAGAAAATCCTAGCGGGAATGTCTAGGAACATTAGTAATCAAGTACAATGTACTAACCCACACAACGTTATACCCACATACCACCAATACAGGGTCATCGCTGTCGGATCGCAGTCCAAAAGCAGAAAGAATTGGATGAGAGCATATAAAAATTTGGTTGCTCGATCCTGACCTACAACACTCAGTTACCAATAAGAAAAATGTAAGGTACAATTTGTGCGAGAATAATGTGGATAGTGACCCAGGTCATTTCAATTAAGTGTATTCCCAATGGTCCCCTTCCAAATATTCAAATTTCATCATAATAAAGATAAGAAATTGCTGGAACATCCCTATCAATCACGGTGCACCGGTGCCCATAGGAGAACATCCAAGCAACCCAGCCTCTGACCAGCGCCAAAGAAGGAAGGTCCAAGACATTTATCCTTCGCAGCAATAACAACAACAACACATGAAACAAGTCCACTACCTATTAGAAAGTCTGAACCCAAATTCGTTGCATGGCCTAGAAATGATGAAAGAATTAATCCGACGTTGCCAAAGCGCATGTTGGAAATAATACTGAGAGGGGTAGTGAATCAGTATTATCAAGCTAATAATTTTTTATTTCCATAATCAGATTTATATACACTACTTTAGTTAAGGGAACTCGCATGTACATGCAACTATGTTTAGATAAACTAGCGTATATCCAACAAACTTATCATTCAGTTAATTCATCATATATTTATCTTTAATGAGTGCATAAGAACCATATAAATAGTAACCAGCTGTAGTAAAGCAAAACACATAATCACACATAAGAAACACACATGAACACTAAGATATAAGGTGGAAAACCAATAAGGGTGAAAACCACCTACTACAATCGTCTCTGTCTTCTTTTAATAATAAGAGAATGTTCTCCACTAATAAAATATAAATTTATTAGCAACAAAGTAGAGTTATAATTTAACATTTAAGGCTTGGAAATATAGTTTTTGAACTATAAAATATAAAATATCAATAAGATTTGAGGATATATAATTAATATTAGTGTTTGAAGCCATTCATGATAATAAAATTTTGATATATTTTTTTTATTGAACATGTCATTCTAGAAGAAGGTGATGTAGATGGAGAGTTTATAGCCTTTTGTAGTAGGATAGTTGGTTAGTGTGGAGTTTAGTCTTGGTTAATAGTTAAAATCGTAGTGCCTTTATGGCACCTCAATCACCTTATGAATTCATAGAAAAAACACTAAAGACATTATATTCCACCTATACCTTCCAAGAATTAGCATATTAATATGGCTTTTCTTATCACATCATGGAGAATTGCCCTAATTGTGTAGTGCTCCCAGCACTTTCAACTCACACTTTAGAAATGGAAAGAAAAAAATGATTTGAGCTCAACTAGTTTTACTGAATATGAATTTTTTTCTTAGAGCCACACTTTACTCAATAACTTCTCTAAAATTAGCATGACTTGGTAGAGGTCCACTCTTCTTCCAGGAAAATGAAAATAAATAAAAAATGATTTATCCTATTCACCTCCTAAAATAGCTCAAATAAAATATTGAACAATGAATAGTTACATCAAATGGATATCGCTCCTTATCCTTAACTAATGAATTCCCTTAAATTATAGCTCTCATGAATTAATTAATGTACAAAATAATTTAACCAACTAAAATTGAATTGTGCTATATATAATAATAAGAATAGCGGAAAATATATATATATATATATTACTAGTATATATATATATATAAACCTTATGCAATTAGCCTTATTTAAAGATTTTTGTTAAACCAAATCATACCACATTTCATACCTCCAAACCTCATTATAATTTGTAAAAAACGGCTAATTTAGGTCGGAAAATGGAAGGTCGGGTAAAACTTATGATGACCACCCGTACATATAAATCCATAGATTGTAAAATCCGAACCATAAGCCACCCGCTCACTCTCTGTTCCGTTTCACAGACACAGACCTCTTGAGCAAATAATTAATCCGAATCCGGAGCCTTCACCCATTATTTTCATCAAAATCAGCACCAGTATTCTTCTTTAAAAATGGAAACAGAAAGTAGAGAACAGCCGCGGGAGTGCTGTTCATTGAGAATGGAAGGTGAAAGGGAAGATACGGAGGACTGCTCAATGTGGTGGTCTCAATTGCCCAACGATCTCCAGGAGAAGGCGTTCTCATGGCTTCCAGTGGACAAGTTATGTCGATATTGCGGCGTCTGCAAAGAGTGGAATGCCCTCCATTCATCTACATAATTCATATCTAATGATTGGGTTATGTCACCTCCGAACAAGAAACAGTGGCTTGTATGGCACCATTGCTTACACGTATTGGATTGTACGGCTTACTGCTTCTACACAAACACGTCGAAAACAATTTCGTTTGCCTTCTTAACGCAAAATTATGACGTCCGGGGATTTTCTGTCCACGGATCGGCCTCAGGCCTCTTCTTGGTGTCCATCTTACATCCTCAGGCAGGCACTTACGTAATATCGCATGCTGTCTGCAATCCTCTTACAAGGGCATCGTTACAACTTCCGGGAGTGAACGATGGTGTTATTTGGGTCACCAACATCGTGGCAGGGGATAATGAAGACACATATAAAGTGATAGCGATAGTCGAGTCGAAAATAGAAATTTATGATTCAAGTTTGAAATCGTGGAGTACAGCAGGACAGTTGCCACGGAACTTCCGACCACACACTTTCGAACTTGAAAAACCTGCTGTTTCTGGGGATACTCTGTAATTTTAAAGTTACGGACACAAATCTTGCGAGGTTGGGCATCGCGGGTTTCAACATAAAAGACGGGAACTTCTTTCTCATGCCGTTCAACGCTGTGTTCACTTGTGGGTCACGAGTGCTTGTAGCTTCATGCATTTCCAATTTGGGTGGTGTTATTATATCTGAAATAGAGAATCCCCAATTGGATCAGCCAGATAAGCGAGGGGTCAGAGAGATTGCAAGGATGCCACAATCAATGGTGGAACATTTTCGGAGAAAGGCTGCCATCCATGAGTGTCGATGTCTCCAGTTCAATTTTCAAGGAACGAGGGATATGGTGTACATCAGATATGGGTGTCCGCGGTGTAATGAGTTAGTTGTTTATAATTTATCTGACAACATATGGACATGGCTTCTTAGATCTCCAGTGGCTGAAGGCGAGGATCTTACAGCTCGACCTGGTCCAATTATATTTTTCTTTGAGCCCAGACCAGATAGGAAAGTTGAATAAATAAATAAAAATTAGTTTTTTCTATTAGTTTAATCATTTTAAATATATTTAGAAATTTTATCTACTAAAATCATTTTAGATAATAATATTAGTGAAACAAAATTATATAATAATAATGATAAATTCAATAATGCGAATTTTTTTTGTTTTGTATGGACCACTATTTCTTCCTCAAGTTTTCAATCCGGTTTATGATTTTCATGGAATATCTATTATTCTAGTGCTCAGTAATTTAATTAATGTCTCATTGCATTTTTACAGGGATAAGTTTAGTGTTATGGCATGTAATTTTGACATGTGAATTAATGTCTCATTTTATTTTTATGGGTATAAGTTTAGTGTTGGAGAATGTAATTTCAATCACATGTCAGGTGTTAAAATCATTTATCTAAGTATCATAGTTTAGTATCCTAATTCAGTTTCAGTTAATCTGGTTTTGCTCAGTTATCTATTGTGATGTTTTCAATGTTTTATTTAATTCTTTAAATACATTTTCTCTCCATTTTCTGTATTGGTATCAAATCTTAGGCTCTCTAACACTACTAGAGAGTAGCAAAGAGTTACGAGTAGCATAAAAGAGGCAAAATTGCATAAAGCTCTTTGAGAGAAACATTTCATAAGTGTGTGTATTCACATTAAAAAACAAAAAGCATGTAGCGAATCCAGGCAACTATGAGATACCTCCTACAAAAAAAGCACTGTCGCTGGAAAATCGTTGAAGAGCAAGAACACAAAAGTTTGCATTGAGGAAAGGGATGCATTTTTTTGGGAGAATAACACAGTCCAATAGTCAAACCAGAGTGTTATTAAGGCACCCACTAATAATATAAAATAATGTTAGTAAGACAAAATTATATTATATTAATATAAAATAATGTTAGTGAGACAAAATTATATTGTAATAATATAAAATAACATTAGTGAGACAATTATATTATAATAATAACAATAATAAATGGTTATAAATTTAAAATTTGTTTTAAATATTTAGTTGTTTTAAGTTTGTAAGAATTAAAAAAAATCTTAGCATTACTTATGAGACAGGAATAAAATGTACTTTAAATTAAACCTAATTACAGTTAAGTTGATTACAGTTATAGTTAGCTGATTCAAAATTGGAAACTACTTTTGTCTAATACTTTTGTCTAATAGAGTTACTGAAGCCATAATTCCACTTAAGCTTCACCTACAAAAAAATACTCTTCTTTGAGCATGAGGTCAGCTCGCTTGATAGCAAATATAACTTTCATTGCTCATGCTTTTATGAATATATAAGTTCATTGTATCTTAGTAATATTATTTGAACATCAGGTCATCTTTCTTGTCCTAGTTTATTTGAACAAAAGAAACTAGAGGCTGTCCTCTTTCTGAAACTTCTGAGCATATTTCAATCTGATGCTCAAGAAAAGTTATGATGATTTTCCCCAAGTCACCTGTTTGGAATGTAATTCGGGAGTCTGCCAAAATGCCAACTTTCTTAGATCATTTCTATGCAAATATAGTGAGAAAAACTCTAAAATTTAGACCCAATGTTTAGAACTATTTCAACCAAAATGGATTTTTGTTTTAGCTTCCGAAATGTTGCAGAAAAAAAGTTATAGTGAAAATGGCACAATGGCCTGTTTGGAGCAGTGAGGCCCTAGAATCCAAAGCTCTGATACTAAATGTTATGAAACCAACTCGCAAACCAAGTGGAAAAAGGGTTTGCTAGTCTAAGTGCACCCTAATAAAGAAGTAAAAGTGCTAGGATAAAGTAGGTAGGGTAAGTAGATGATGATTGCAGAATAAATGTGTGGTGAATGGTTAAGTTTAAATGCTTAAATCTTTTGTTTTCAACACTTGGACAAAGCACAACTTACATTGGATACAACCCACCAGAGAAGCAAAGTCATATTAATTAATTTCCCTATCCATTTTCCCCTTAAGTTTCACTAATTTCCCCTAAGTACTAAAGGCATTTACAAAGTTAAGGGGGCTCAAAGCATTTCTCTGACTTCTGGAGGGACCAGACCCTCGGTCCAATAATTTATAAGGCCTAAAGTACTTAAACCATTTATAAAAGTCATTCACTCCCTTTCATATGCTTTCCTAAGTAAAATCCTATTTTACTTAGGAAAATTACAAAATTTTCTGTTAAACCTTTTTCACTTTAAGCCAAAGTTTGAATACACGCACCAAATGTTTTATACTTAGCGCTTTCATTTCATAATGTCATATTAACTGTTAACTTGTATTAATTTATAAATCACTTAGAAAATTGACCCATTCCCGTGTTATTGTAACTATTTAATAATCCTGAAATACTATATATCTGCCCATGGTTAATTATAACCGTATCACATTTTAAATGAGATTAATTAGTTAATTAGTAACTAATTAAAAGCCTTAAACCCACCTTGACATCAAAATGGGATTATTTAACCCTCATGGTTAACTAATAACCTCATTAGCGAATCCCACTACCCCCGATGCGATTAAATGATACTTAATTCTATCGTGACCTACCTGCACTAAACCCCTATCACTTCATACCCCCGACAACCATCCGATCAAGCCCTTAACATCCAATGGCCAAAATACATATCGCACAGCCCTTTGTGACTGCACGTTAGCATGCGATCACAAAGTGATTTTGTGAACAGTACCTGGCCATGTGTCGCTTTTTCTATGGAATCGCGAATTCAAACTACCATCCTCAAAAGCAGTGTGATATGAAACTATTTATTGCCCTTCCATAAACGACAAAAACACCATGTTGTTTTGCCACTGATTCCACTCGTTCGAATTCTAAAAACCCACCAACTCTAACTTTGTATATAAAACAAATAAGTTGTTTTCACTGTTTTATCCTACAAACCTATATGACCATGCAAAGACGTCAAGGTCAACCAGTTTAAGCTTTTAGCCACCAACCTGCTCCAGACTTCACAGCCGACACAGCCTAAAGCCCCTCAATAATATCCAGAACCTGCATTTCATTGTTCATCTCGCAAAAAATAGGTATTTACCCAATTCCCGATAAAAACCCTGCAAATACTTGTTTTCCACTATAAATTGACAAAAAGGGCCCAAATTCATTATAATTTAGTTATTACTTTCATCATTTAAGTTCCCCAGACCCTTTGTTGTGCCCATTTCACAAAGAAAACCTCAGTTCCCTATCTGAATCCACAAGAACCAGAAATGGAAACCCCAGTACCTTTGAATGTTGCACCCATCAATGCTCCTCATCAAGATTTAGACTCTCTGCCTCTCACCGATAAGGACTTCCAGATAAAAGACTTAGTCACTACCACTGAAAAAAATCCCCTTGAAGTCTTTTGCCAATGCAGAGATAACTACACGAATAGCTGAGATATCATAGGACTATGGGAATCTAATCTTCCCATATACTTTCTTCCCTCTGTTCATATTTTTCCAGATATAATCCATCAATGCCACACCAACTATGACCCCATTCGTAGAGCAGTTATGTCTCCCAACCAAATAGTCCCTTTTCCAATAACTGTTAAGTCAATCAACGAAATGCTCCAATTTCACTCAAGTTAAGCCCCCACTCTTATTTCAATCGTAAATTTACTTGAAGAATTTGCCAAAATGTCCCCATCTGAACTCAATTGTCTCCGCTATACTTTTATACAAGAGAAATATTAGACCACAAGTCCTCCTCCTTATGGGTCAGTTTTCTTTATTGATATGGGTAAAGTCATTGTTGATATGATATTTGCTGTTATGGGATTCAACACTAGTGAGTATGTAGATGAGTAAAACCTGGTAATGATGTCTATCTTTGCACCTGATCAACCTCCTACTATTAAGTATGATTATGCTTCATATATTACTAATAAAATTCATGACCAGTTCCTAAGATTGGAGAATGAAAGTGTTTTTAAATACACCACCTTCATATATCACCTCATGCTCTATTATCAATCAGATAATTTCCCATTTCCTATCATAAAACTGGATACTAAGGGTAATCCAATGTATGTTGTCTTTTGGACTTCCATCTTTCTTAAATCTCCATCCAACCCTTACACCTATAATGAGTTCATTGAACAGTTTGTTCATCCAGCTACTACTTTGTTAACAGGGGTTTCACCTCCTAGAATTAGTGGTGACATTAAGAAAATCCTTCAACTCCCCCAACAATACCAAGTGGGTGACTGGTATTTATACGAGAACCATACAGAAGTCAGAATATATCGATGTGAGCTTTCTCCATTCAAGTTGCCCAGATATGTTCCAATGAGACTGTTTGCATTGGAATACTTCAGACAAATAATAAATTTAGACAAGGTTCATTTCCACAAAGCCAAAAAGAAAGCACAACTCAGAATCGAAAACGAACTAGGCCCTTTCATCTACAACAATAGGGAAGCATGGAAAGAAGCAGAGAAAATTATAGAAGATCATCTTAAACTACACAAAAGTTTAAGATGGTTTCCTTATGATTACCATAGCTTCATTTGTGATAGAATGATGAAAAACAGACTGACACCTTACATACATCACAGAATTCCAGAGATTGAAGAATTTGTTAACATGGATGAATGGAGGGAAGGTACCTTAGTGGAAACTGATACTAACCAGGTCAATATAGAGAATGTAATGAAGGATCTTGAAGAAACACTTGACCTGGATTCTTTTGGGCAGGTACAGTTTGAAACATCTCAAAGGTTAGCATCAGAGATTAGTGCTTCTACATATAAAACCTCTTAGAGGCACTCACAGGATACCAGCACACCATTCTCAGGCACATCCAAGGGAAAGGGACCAGAGACTAGCATCCAAGCAGTATAACAATCATTCATGTCTAAGCAACCTAAAACTTCTCAAGAGCAGGCTCAATCACAAGCTCCCCCAGCTCAAGTCAATGTGGGAGAACCCCCAATTTTACAAACTCCTCTGAATGAGGAAAGAAACAAAAAGAGAGACAGGGAAATAGGTGCCCTTGCCACTGGCCTATCAAACCAGCGTGGTGCCAAAAGGCAAAGGCTGAATGCTCATTCAAAAGAGGAAATTTTTGAAGAGACCACCAACAGCCAAAGAAGAGGTGTGGATAGTCACCAAACTTTCCCAACTGGTGGGACACCTTCTAGCTCATAGATGCAGGAGCTGGAAAGACAACAGAGCACGGAAATATCATCCTTTAAGCCCCCATGAAATGAGAATCTGGATTTTAAGAAGAAATTCAAAGATATAAAAGCCAAGAATGAACCATTAAGAATCCAGGTTTACAATCAATATTTGAAAATGGCTCCCACTAATCAGAATAGATTGATGTCAGCCTATGACATCAAGGAAGGCAAGATAGAAATGAGCCTTTTCAAACCTAAAGTGTAGAAGCCTCAAATAGCTGCAGATTATCTTCAAACCAGTTTTGAGGTCATGGCCAGAGATATTCATCCCTTGGATCAAATTGAGCTACATAGGCAAACAGGAGAAATGAATTTTTCAACTTTGATAGGTAAGGCCATGATGGCCCAAAAGTTAGACAATTCTCTAAATAATACAACTGCCCAATTACAATTGGAAAGAGCCTCCTCACAGGCTAAGGATAATAGAATTAAATCTTTGGAAGAGTTAGTAATTGGATTAGGACATAACCCAAAGGATGTGAAGGCTGTTGAAGCCTTATTAAAGAAAAAAGATGAAGACATAGTTGCCTTGAGAAAGCAGCTAAAATTACCCCCATCTAGACATCTACAAACTATAGAAATTATTCAAAAGAAGTGTGAAGAGGAGCTTATGTACTTGTTCCTGAAGCTTAATGAACGACTGAACGAGACCGAGCAAGAACTAGAAAGATCACTCAAAAGAAAGCAAGGAGAGTCGACCTCCCAGCCACCAAATGTGATACCAGACATCTCCACTGCAGTCCCTTCAACACTGGTAATAGCTCTATGGCCACAACTGAAGAAGTCAAAAGTACAGGTACAAGTACGGCAACGACCCTAGTAGGAAATATGACCTTTCAAAGATAAATTTTGCAGAAAAGGTGAGGGAAAATAAAGGGTTAGAACAAAAGGTGAAATCATTAGAAAAATACCACACATTTCAAAAGCCCTTGGCAGACATCAACAAGATTCTTTGGACCAACATCACTCAGGCAGTAAATGATGTTTGGCCCTCAATACAAATAATATTTGAATAGATTGATTTAGTAAAGGTAGCACTGGAGGAAATTCGAAGGACAAAGGAAGAACTAAGTAGGTTGCCTAAAGAAGCCACCAGGCTTATAATTTTTTTGAATAGTAAGAACAAGTATCAGCTGGAAGAAATTGGCATTGAAGACAAAACAGTGACTATTTTGGAAGTCAAGAAGGTGTTGACTAAAAGGTCTCTAATGCAAAATTTGGAAACAAGATGCCAAAACATGCAGGAGGAGATCAATGCTTTCATGGAGAAGATTAATATTTTGCAAAACAAAGGGCTACCCAATCCTTTAGTTACCAATGATAAATTAATGAGGCATATAGATTATGTTGATAAATTGGATCAATATGCAAATAATCAGGCAAGTTCATCAACGAGTACATCAACACCAAAGGCACTGCCAACAAGCAAAGTTCTCTATGACAGTGTAGAGAACCTTTTCTATGTTGACCATGAGTTACAACATTTGTTTCCAATCCAACCTACCTTTCTCAAGTACACTGAGAATGATGAAATCCTCAAGAAACTCTAAAGGACCAGAATACCGCAAGAAAAATGGTGGGCAGAAATGATAGATATTTTGTAAATTTGCATTATTTACTACAGCTAATGAGGGTAAAAATGGGTGAACAAAGATCAAATAGGTAAAGAGTATCAAAATAGGTCAAAATGTATCAGTGAGAAAGTGAAAAGAAAAATAGCCAGCACGGATTTACAAGGAAAACATCAAGATCCTTCATCTTAGGGCATACCTCCAGCACATTCACAAAAGCATGGATAACAAGCCATCAATTTACTTTATTTTCTATCTACGAGACGTCTCTATTCTCATGTAATTTATAGATAGCTACCCTAGAATATATCTCTCTTTGTTATGAGATATTTTATTGTAAAAAATTTGCATAAATACTCCCTCCTTCAGAGTATTGAGGGTAGATTTTTAGACATTGCTGTAAAACTGATTACTTTGGAATAAAATGTGTTGGACCAAATCTCGCATGGCTGGATAGATGTAGAATTGATACAAAGGACTTTTCATAGGATTCAAGTGCAATACATCGGACAAATAAGTATTTTATAACTCATGTGTTATT
>APFE030753840.1:18539-59907 GCA_000404065.3 Pinus taeda
CGGAACCGGCCGGTTTGCTACAAACCGTCCGGTTCCGTCCTAAACCGGCCGGTTTTTCACCGGTTAGGGTTGGATTTGGGCGAAAGGGCAGGTTCAACCGGGTTTTTAGGCCGGTTTTGACCGGCGGCCTTGCTAACCGGCCGGTCAGACCGGTAACCGGTTTTTGTGAGCGGTTTTTAAAACACTGATCCATACTACAACTCCCTCTCAAATGCTGCGTTTGTGTTGCTGCTGGCACTGCCACTATCAACTGCTCCTAAACTGCAAACTGTTGCTGCTACTGCATCAACAACGGAAAAACATCCCAAATTACTGAACTGATGTTCAGTATGGTGCATCTTGCTGCTGAAGTTTGACTGTTGCTAGTCTCTACGTTGACCCTCTGAATCCTCTGCGCTGCTGCTGACATCTTCTTTGTGCCAACTGCACTACTGACAACTCTGCTCTGCACTGTTCAGTCTCTGTCGCTCTTAGACACTGCCACTGTCACTATAGCACTCCTTTGCACCAACTGACAGTGGTCCATCCTACTACTACTAATCTGGGCTCCCGTAGCAAAGAATTGATCTGAGAGGTGGGCTCCTCAAGTATCCTGCCCAACTACAGTCCTTTCGAAATACAATTCTAAATCACCCCACCTCCCTCCTAGAGATGCTTGGGCTGTCATGGCGAACTCCTCCTCCTTGATCTTTGCAGCTGCAACCTTCAGATCATGCTTCTCATCTTTGTCCTTCTTTCTGAGAGGACATTGTGTTGCGTAGTGACTGAATTCACCACACTTGAAGCATTTGATCTTCAAAACATCTTTCTTCTTCTTTCGTTGCTCCTACTTCCCCTTTGATGCGAGGGCTGCATTCTCTTCCTCCTCCTTGGGCTTCGACCCACTGCTGTTGCTTTCGTCAAGCTTACACTTGACTAGACCTATCCTCATCTCTTCCTGCTTGAGAGCTGCCCACATATTATCCCAGTTTGGCAAAGCTGCCCTGCCCAGGATGCTCTGGACAAAGACTTGCCACTCTTCTGAAACTGAATATAGGGCCAGTCTCACCATCTCAGAAACTTGAGGTGTAAACCCCACAACTGTTAACTCATCCAGGGTCTCTTGAAGCTTCACGAGGAACAGATCTATGGGCTCCCCCTTCTGTATTCGTGTAGATCCCAGTTTCTGCTCTAAGTACATCTTCTGTTGCTTGGAAGATCCTTAATATAACGTTGCCAAGGCATCTCACATCTCCTTAGCAGTCCCTCTACTAGCGATGTGACAAACCATGTGATCCTTTACTCCATCAAGGATCATCCTCTTGGCCTTCGTAAAGCACAACCACCACGATGTTGACATAGGTCTTGAGAGAATGCTCATCTAGAAGGAACAACATCCTTGCCTTCCAGATGACATAGTCGGATGCTCCATCCAAGCTGTTCTGATCTCTTAGCCCACTGGTTGCCATCTCTGCCACGAAAATGTCGAACTGCTCCTCTCTGTTTCTTATTGTTGCTGCTCAGCCAATAAGAAAACAAACTTCTTGGTGGGAAGTCTACTGAGGAAAAATTCCCTCACTGTGCTTCTCCTCTCTCTTCTGACGTCTTTCAGCCCAACAATCTCTCTGAAAAAACTACGTCCCACCAGCTCTTCCTCATGCTGAGGCTTTGCGTTGTTGCCTCTCGCATGGGAAGATTTCAATCTTGAAGCCCTTCCTCCCTGATGACTCACTCAAAGAGAGACTTTCCTAAAAAATTCAACCCTCTTGGCTTGGATTGCGCAATCCCAGTGGGGATTCAAACTGCCGCCTCCTGCAACTATTCGATCTCCTTCTTTGCTCAACGCTGGGTTATCTGGCACTATTCTTCTTGTCTCACTTGCACTGCTCTGATACCATGTGAAAATTCCTAAAATCGGAATCCCTACTATAGCAACTGATGATATTTCTCCTACTTGTTTTATTTACTAAACAAGTTATTTTCAGTTTCCTACGACAAACGTTGAAATATTTATATTTACATGAACAAGTTATTTGCAGTTTCCTACGGCAATGGGATCACCCTTTTTGCCAATTGTGGCCAACTTATACATGGAATACTTTGAAAAGAAAGCCCTTGAATCATACCCTTTGAAGCCAGCCTGTGGGAAGCGATTTGTCGATGATACCAATATAAAATGGACTCATGGTAAAACAGAGCTTGACAAGTTTTTTATTCACCTCAACTCCATCTCTCCGGAAATAAGTATTGACGATGAGTATGTCTAAATATGGGAAATAACTATTGACTATTATTAATTATTAATTAAGATCTATTAATAATTCATCTAACTAACTATGGATTAATATAGATTAAATAAGTTTTAAGAACAATAGAAATTATCTAATCATTGATATTTAATCAATAATTATAATGATTATAATAATTTATTATAATATTATATGATTATTTTAACAATTACTATTTATAAATAACTAAGATCTACTAATTAATAACATTAATAAAAAATTTATAATAATATTTCTATTTTTAAATTATTCTATTAATTTTGAAGCTTATTATTATTATCAATATTAAGGTAGTATATTAAATTAAGGATTAGATTTTGATTAGATTAAGGATAAGTAATTAGTATTCTTATATGGATTTAATAATATAATTTTAATACTTTAAAATTAATAAACTAACTCTTTATTCAAAAATTATATTAAAATTACAATAAAAACCTAAAAAAGATAATAATAAATATTATTAATCAAGCCGACCTTCATCTCATCCTTAAATCAACTCACCTCAACTATTTAAATCTCTCAGTTAAGCTCTTCTACTATCAACATTCAAAAATCCCTGATGATGGATCCCCGTTGGGATTTGAAACGTTGATGAAAAATGGTTTTTACTGTGGGTTCTCCGGTAACTAACTAAAAAAAAAAAAAAAAAAAACACATTGAAATACATACACTGCAGTCTACACCATTTAAAATAATATGCCAAAACAAGAAACTGAACAATAGAGAGATACAACACAAATGTCACGATTGTTTTTGGACAAACCTCCCCGGAAAAACCCAATGTTGAGAACCAATGCAGTATATATGAGGGTTTTATTATTAAGCAAAAATTATTTCTGAATACAGCCTCTAGATGCCTTGCTGGAAATCTAGTACAGAGAATATCACTTGGCAGAAGAAATTAGTAAGATTACCTCACACTACATTCCTAGTCCTGGTTGATCCGGCAACTGAAACAACGAGTCCCTGGCTACTTCTGCGTTTTCCCTTTGCAGTCACTGCGTGGGCCTGCATCACAACCTCTAAGTCATTGTGTTACCTCTTTGTTGAATTGATTTTCTCTCAGAAGCTGACTCGAGCCCTATCGACTTAGAACATCAAGCCCTCCAACGAATTTCAAACCTTTGCTTGGAAGGCTCTGTGTCACCCTCTCTGAGCACTATGCTGCCTCCTTTGTCTGTCTCTCTGTTGAGTATTCTTGGCTCCGGAGTAGATACTCTAGCCAAAGCTCTCTCAGCCCCTCTCTGCGTGATCACTACAAAATCATTGCACTGCTCTAGCTTCGACAATTCTATTTGACTGATCAGCTCTCACTATGTGTTTTCCAAACGACCCTCAAGCCTCTCTAAATAATCTTCTCGTTGACATTCAATGACCGAACTTAGAAGCTAATCAATGGCTAAAATCATTTCTGCTTCATCCTCTTCTTCTTATAGAAGTTACACCCACAATTAGATTAATACCCATTAATTATTTTAATTTCCTAAGTTTAGACTGAGGGACCCATTAAAAATAATTAATTATTTTAATAAAACTGTCTCCGGGTGGAATTTCCCAAAACGATTTATGGGTTCTTTGGAATACATGTGCCCAAACCTCCTTGCAAAATTTGAAACTTAGAGCACATCCGATGCTACTAGAAATCAACATAAAAACTAAAAGAGATCAAGGGGATAGGAGCACAAACTGAGCCCACTCTTTCTGCCAATTCCCCCCATCAATCCATACCCAGAAGTATCCATGGTAAGTAAACCCAATACTCAATTACCAAATAACAAGACATTCCTTTAAATTTTGGTGACCCACCTTCAAACATACGATCAATACAGGTGGGCGAGGGACCACATGGCTGGCTCAGGTGACTGAGAAATGGCACAACGAGCTAGTAGGAGGCATCAAGGGGCTGCTCGAAGCCGGCTGAGGCTCATTATGGAGAAGAATTTCTCCTGGGGATATCACCCACAAAGTGGTGGGTAATAGTGCAATTAGACTAGGTGTTGACTTCATAAATCTTAACCTAACTTGTAAAAAGGACAATTATCCTTTACCTATCATGGAAAATATGCTTCAAAGGATACTTGGGTCCGGTATGATGTCATTATTGGATGGGTTCTTTGGCTATAATTGGGTTAGGCAGTAAGACTGGCATAAGACTACCCCCAATAGCTTGCTGTAGGGATACAGCCAGAATGGAGAGGGCAGGGATTTGAGTGACAGCCCCTGCACTGAGTGTTGTTGCATATTGCCTGTGTTAGTATAATTGTCATTGATGTCAATATATTAAAGAAGGCGAGGACATGAAGATGAAGAAGGAAAGGACATGATGATAAATGATTAAGAAGGAAACCATAAAGAAGCCTCTGGTTCTGCACTAATAAATGATCAGTCACATTAAATAATATTTTTCTCCATGTTAGAGGAAGAATATCGTCATGAGACCCAGACCATATTTTAGAGCATATTTTTAGCTTTCTAATGAGCTATCACGTGCCTTGAAACTCCAAATATTTTAAGAGATGAATTTTTAAAGATAAGGGTATAATTCTGGTCAGCAAGTCGACCTGGACTTGTCAAACTCATGTCGTCTTAGCTAGGAGACACGTCCCTTTGGTTTTGCACAAAAGAATATATATATATATATATATATAGAGGGAACTCCGCACTTTTGGAGGAGAGACAACTTGGATTCATCAAGCAAAGAAGGATGCAGCAAGTTCACATCTTGTGAACTACATAAGCCCAGAATTGCGGATTACCTTGACTGTGGATTAAGGCGGAGTAAGGTCTCCGTTTAGGGTTATAACCTTGTTCAGAACTGCAGACCATTACCCAGAATTGCAGACTGTTCTTTTGACTATGGATGAGGGGAGAGTAAGGTCTGTGTTTGGACTGATATAACTGCGGATGAGGGACTGAAATAAGGTCTGTGTTTTGGATTATAAAGACCTTTCCCTCTGCTGCAGGAAGGACATACATTGCGCCTACCACAATGTTGTTTGAAGGCTACTACAACAACAACATTGCGAGCTAGTGCGATGACAATCCTCCTCTAAAACTGCTGATTAACCTCTACCTTGACTGTGGACAGTGCTAGTGCAGATAGTGCTCTCTTGGATAGTGACTAGGTGTCCTCTTCAGTATTCATTAACAATTGCAGTGTTATTTCTTTTGTAGAAAACTATGGACAGTTCAGATCAATTTACTTTGAGTATTGTGAGCAGAAATTGTTCAGGACAGTGGTGTAGCTGAGATACAAGACTAATCTAAAAGGAGACTTGTGTTGATCAACAAGTATTTGAGTTTTTCCTGTGGGACAGAGGTTGAAGACCTGGCACTCTATGACTGGACAACATATAAGGATGATACAAGGTGGTTGAGTTGGCAACAGTGATAGACTTGACAAACTAATGAAGTGAAGTGATACGTGAAGTTTCTCGTTACATATTTGCTAATACAAGCATTCATAGGATTGGTGTCCTTGGAGTTGGTGCTCCTAAACTCAAGGTTGGTGCCTTGAATAGATAGGGACGAAGCCCTAGAGGTCGGAGCCTCATCAAAACCAAGTTGGAGCTTGGTAACATATTTAATATTTATATTGTAGTTATTCTTTTATACTCAATAAAATTATACTTATACGTTTCACTGATTAAATTGTGAAGAATCTAACTGGTAATAATAACAATTGAAAGAAAATATTGATTCACCCCCCTCTCAGTATTTCCAACATTTCCAACACCCTGTATAGTTTGGGCGACAACACGGTCAAAGAGTCAAAGTTGACTGGGTCATTAGTAGTGGTTTTGGGCCCGTGGAATTGCATGTAATGAAGCTTTTAAAAGGCTTGAAGACTTTATTGTAATGTGCCAGGGAGTTGAGTTGTGAGGGCTCACTTGGCTGGCTTGGTTAGTGTTTTGGTCAAGGACTAATGGAATTCGTTTAGTCGGATTTTTTTCCCTGGAGTTGGAGTTTTTCCTCTCAGTAAATTGAATCTCTCTAGTAAATATTTTGTCTTTTCGGTAATTAATTTTAACAATTGGCCTCACTGGATTGGCTGGCTAGTTTGGTTGTTGAATTGACTTGCGTGTCGTCTTTTGAAAAAATTATCCAAAACCGGTTCGTTGCCCCTGTCTTAGCTGGCCTTGAATGACTTGCAACCAATTGGTTTTCATCTTGTTATATATATGGGATAGTGTAGTGTTGAGTTGGTTACAACATAATGTAGATACCTCTTAACTATATCATCTTTGGGCAATCTGATAGTATTGAAGCCATTCAACTACATTATAAATTGCCTGGGTTAGTTTGGGGTAGCATCAGATGTGCTCTAGCCATGAAAAATGGTGGAGAGACTAAAGTACATGATATCTCCAAGACCCAAAAATGGTTTGGGCAGATTCTACTCGGTTTAGGAGATATCAAACTAATTAATATTTTTAATGGAGTTCTTAAGTCTAAACTTAGGAAAAATAAAATATTAATGGGTATTAATATAAAACTGGGTTAGAAGGTTCTAAATGACATGGATCAAGCCAAATCTAATCTTAGTCGTTGATTAGAGATGCAATCTCAATTGTTGAAGAACCAACAGGAAAAGTATAAGAGGAGGCTTGAGGGTCAGTGGGAGAATACACGAGTGATCGACCATTCGATTTTCTAGAGTGGGGTTTGCTAAGAAAAATCGAATCAGTGATCAGTTGCAGCGAAGGGCAGTGGGTACGAGGTAGAGAGGCAGAGATAGTGTTGAGAGAGACCAGCACAAAAGCAGAGAGAGGCAGACGTTGAGCCAGAGGGAGCCACGCAGAGGTAGAAGAGATTGCGCAAAAGCTAGAAGGCCCCGCGCCATCCACACAGAGGCTGCATGAGTGACACAAAGGGCTATAGAGGCTGTGCAGTGCCTTAGAGGGCTGATGCAGAGGGTGTCAGGTTGACATAGAGGTCAGGAGGGCTGACGCTGAGCTTCAGAGTGTGTTGGAGAGGGTTTTGTGGGGCAGATTGTCTGAATATCTGCTTCCGAAGAGAGGTATTACTATTTTCTTTGTTAGGTGAGCCAGTATGGCACCCATTTGTACTCAGAAAGACTGCATAATAATATAACCCTTTGAATTGCTGCACCGGTTTTCCCAAGTTGGTTTTTCTGGGGACGTGTTGTCCAAAAATAATAGTTGTCACTTGTGTGTTTGTTATTTCTTTCAATTGTTGATCTGTAGATGGCTGACACTGTATTGTGTTTATTTCAATATTTATATGGTTAAATAATTGTTCGTAATTAACAAGTAGGAGAAATAAACCAGAGAATACAGATAAAATTTCTAACGGATAAAACTTAGAAATTTCAACATGGTATTAGAGTGTGGTTGCAGATCACAGGAGAGTTGAAGGCACTAGCTGAAGCAGAGCATTTGTAGCTGAAACAACTGTCCCGAGTGACAGAACCTGTTCCTAGCAGAAAGCAACAGAGAAGGGTTGACGCAGAGGGACTGCGTCATCAGTTTGGGCCAACGAGAGGTCAGCGCAGAGGCTTAGGAGGGAAAAAAGGCTCACGAAGAGCCACGCAGAGACTAGGAGGGTAACACCATTGGCTAGGGGAGCATTTCAATCAGTGTTGGGATTGTGCAGAGCCTAGAGGCTCAGTCCTTAGGTTGCTTGGGCTTAGGAAGCTGTGGGAAGGTTGCAGGGATTGAAGCTGGTGGCGTGCTGTTGCTGCCGAGACAAAACAATACCTAATGGGGAAAAACCAAGGTAGAGGGAGTTGCTATCGAGGCGGATTTCTATCCAAGAAATCCAGATCAGTGTTGCAGGTGCATAGGAGATTAGAGAGGTGCGACTTGACGGTTGGCAGGCAGATTTCCAGAAGGGAAATCGAGACTTAGAGGGAGTCTAGCAGAGAACTTCCAGACGGGAAGTAGCGACTCAGAGGGAGTCGAAGAGAGAACTTCCAGAGGGAAGTAGAGCCTCAGAGGAGTAGAAAGGAAGAACAGAGAGATGGCTAGGAATGGAAGTAGAGACTCGGAGGAGTAGAAAGGAAGAGCAGAGAGATGGCCATGAATGGACCGAGGGATCAGGACAGGTTGGATGAGGCGTCCAACTTTGTGGTCTAGAAGGCCAAGATCATGTCCATTCTAGATAGACATTGCATCAAGGCCTTCGCATTGAGAAGAGTGGCTATCCTAGTTGACCAGATTGACAATGAAAAGTACGAGGAGGCAATGGCCAAGGCGAAATGCATCATCCTTGATGGGTCAAGGATCATGTCGTCCAACATATTACCGAGAAGGAAATGACAAAGGAAATGTAGGACACCTTGAAGACAACATACTTCCATGCAGAGGAAGATGTTACTCGAGAATCAACTGCGGTCATACCAGATCCAGAAGGGGGAGTAGATAGATCACTTCCTCGGTAGATTTAAGGAGATCCGGGACCAACTGATTTCTATAGGGTCCACGCCGGATCTGGAGTTGATGGTGAGGACCGCTCTAAACGCAGCCTCGGAGGAGTGGGAGACATTCGTCCAGAAATGATTTTAGCCATTGATTAGCTTCTAAGTTCGGTCATTGAATGTCAACGAGAAGATTATTTAGAGAGGCTTGAGGGTCGTTTGGAAAACACATAGTGAGAGCTGATCAGTCAAATAGAATTGTCGAAGCTAGAGCAGCGCAATAGTTATTTCCCATAGTCAATAATAGTCAACTATTGACTATTATTAATTATTAATTAAGATCTATTAATAATTCATCTAACTAACTATGGATTAATATAGATTAAATAATTTTTAAGAACAATAGAAATTATCTAATCATTGATATTTAATCAATAATTATAATGATTATAATAATTTATTATAATAATAATTATGATTATTATTATAAACAATTACTATTTATAAATACTAAGATCTACTAATCTAATAAACTAATTAATAAAAAATTTAGATATAAATAATTCTATTTTATTATTAATATTAATATGAGCTTATTATATTATCAATATTAAGGTTGTTATATTAAGATTAAGGATTAGTATTTGATTACGGATTAAGGATAAGTAATTTATTTAGTATTTCCTTAATAAATTGGATTTAATAATAATTTTAATACTTTAAAATTAATAAACTAACTCTTTATTCAAAAATTATATTAAAATTACAATAAAAACCTAAAAAAGATAATAATAAATATTATTAATCAAGCCGACCTTCATCTCATCCTTAAATCAACTCACCTCAACTATTTAAATCTCTCAGTTAAGCTCTTCTACTATCAACATTCAAAAATCCCCGATGATGGATCCATGTTGGGATTTGAAAGGTTGACGAAAAATGGTTTTCACTGTGGGTTCTCCGGTAACTAAGTCAAATAAAAATATAAATAAACTAAAAGTATGGTAAATAAATAAAACCTCTTTTTATATTTATTTCATAAATATCTTTATACTTACACTAAAAAAAGGTTTTATTTAGGTGAAGCCTATGGGCCAAATTATTATTAATACCATGCAAAATAACATTATTAATCCTATTATTATTATTATTATAACTAATATTCATATTAATATATAATAATATTAATATTATTAAATTTAATAACTTTGGATTAATACAATATTAAATCTGTTATATTATAATATGTATTAATATATCATGATATATATTAATTCTAGATATATATGGGAGGGAAGAACAAAGACATAGAGTGATAGAGGTGGAGAGATAAGGGGAGTGACAAGGGAGAGATGGAGATAAACTGAAGGACAGGGGAGAGGAGGAATGAAGAGAGAGAGAGGAGTGAGAGAGGAAGACAAGGTTAAGAGAGGGAGAGGGAGACACAAAGATAGAGGAGGGAGAGAGAGAAGGAGAGATGGAGGGAGATAGTGAGAGGATCGCAGAGCAGAGAGAGAGAGAGAGATGGAAAAGAGAGAGGAAGGAAGGAGAGAAAGGGAGAGAGAGGAAGGACGAGAGAGAGGGATAGAGAGATGGAGTTGGAGGGGGAGAGAGGGAGGAAAGAAGAAAGACAGAGTGTGAGAAGTGGAGAGAGAGAGAGGGAGTGACAAGGGAGAGATGGATAGAGAAAGTGTATGTTTAGGGGTGACATAAAGAGACAAAGAAGGAGAGATAGAGAGAAGGAGAGAGGGAGGGATGTAGTAGCATAATTGGAGAGAGAGAGAGAGAGAGAGAGAGAGAGAGAGAGATGGGGCAAGAGAGAGGATTGGAGAGAGAATGTGTGTGTAATGGGGGAAGAGAGTGTGAGGTAGAAGAGAGCGAGAGAGAGGAAGAACGAGAGACATGACTTGAGAGAGAGGAGGAGAGTGATGGGGGAAGAGATAGGTTGGTAGGTGAGAAAGGAAGAGGGAAAGTACGAGAGAGCAGACTTCGGAGAGAGGAGGAGAGAGGGAGGGAGAGAGCAGGGGAGAGGGGAGAGGAGAGGGAGGAAGAGAGAGTGAGAGAAGAAGAAATACATGGAGATTGAGAAGTGGAGAGAGAGAAGTGACAAGGGAGAGATGGAGAGAGAGTGTGTATCTTTGGGGGTGAGTAAAAGAGAAAAAGAAGGAGATATGGAGAGTGGGGGAGAGAAGGAGAGAGAAGAGAGGAAGGGATATAGTAATAGAGTTGGAGGGTGAAGAAAGAGAGAGAGAGGTGGGAGATAAAGGGAGAGAGAGGAAGGAAGAGAGAGGATGTGAGAGAGTGGAGAGGGGCATGGAAAGAGAGAGGGAGTTGAAGTGGGAGAGAGAGGTAGGTAAGAAGAAAGAAATAGAGAGAGAAAGATGGAGAGAGAGGGAGAGAGGACATAAAGAGATAAGAGAGATAGAAGCGAGGGAGAGGGAGAGAAGGGGAAGAGAGAGAGAGAGTGATAAGGAAGATGAAGAGAGAGCGAGAGAGGACATCAAGAGGGAAGAGAGATAGAAGCGAGGGAGAGGGAGTGAAGGGGAAGAGAGAGAGACGGAGAGGGAGTGATAAGGAAGATGAAGAGAGAGGGAGAGAGGACATTAAGAGGGAAGAGAGATAGAAGCGAGAGAGAGAGAGAGATTGGAGAAAGAGGGTGTATGTTTTGGAGGTGATATAGAGAGATAAAGGGAGATAGGGATATAGATGGAAAGTGAAGAGAGGGGAGAAGAGAGAGAGAGAGAGGGATAAAGAAATTGATAGATATGGAGTGAGGGAGCATGTGTGTTTGGGGGGTTGAGATAGAGAGACAAAGAATGAGAGATGGAGAGAGATATAGATATAGATGGAGGGGGGAGGGAAGAAGATTTCTTGCACTAGATGCATTGATTTAAGTGTAAATGGTGATTTCTAATCCTATTTGATTGTTTGCACTAGATACATTGATTTTAGTATAGATGTTGATTTCTAATGATATTTGATTACTTGCACTAGATGCATTGATTTCAATGTATATGATTTTTAATCTTATTTGATTGTTTGCACTAAATGCATTGATTTCAGTGTAGATGGTGATTTATAATCCTATTTGATTTATTGCACTAGATGCATTGATTTCAATTTAGATGATTTCTAATCCTATTTGATTGCTTGCACTAAATGCATTGATTTCAATGTCGATGAAAGTTCTAATTCTATTTGATTTCTTGCACTAAATGCATTCATTTTAGTGTAGATGTTGATTTCTAGTTATATTTGATTGCTTGCATTATATGCATTGATTTCAATTTAGATGATTTTTAATCCTATTTGGTTGCTTGCAATAAATGTATTGATTTCGGTGTAGATGGAGATTTCTAATCCTATTTGATTACTTGCACTTGATGCATTGATTTCAATGTAGATGTTGATTTCTAATCATATTTTATTGTTTGCACTAGATGCATTGATTTCAATGTAGATGATTGCTAATCCTATTTGATTACTTGCACTAGATGCATTGATTTTAGTGTAGATGTTGATTTATAATGATATTTGATTGTTTGCACTAAATGTATTGATTTCAGTGTAAATGTTGTTTTATAATCCTATTTGTTTACTTGCACTAGATGCATTGATTTCAATGTAGATGTTGGTTTATAATCCTATTTTCTTACTTGCACTAGATGCACTAATTTGAGTATAAATGTTGACTTATAATCCTATTTGGTTGCTTGCATTAGATGCATTGATTTCAGTGTAAATGTTGTTTTCTAATCTTATTTGATTATTTGCATTACATGCATTGATTTCACTGTAGATGTTGATTTTTTATTTGATGTAATTGGATGTGCGATGGTACATTAATTTTAAAGTGATTGGATTAACATTGTGCATTGATTTTAGTGTAAGCACAAAAAATTATTGACAATGTACATTGATTTTTGTGTTATAGTAATTCAACCTATTAATATTGGAGAGAAAGAAGGACAAGGTATGATGTTTTTATTTTCTACATTAAGACTAACCTAAGTACCCACGGGCGATTTGAACCGGTGACCTATCGCAAGGAGTGCCTTAACAGTGCACCCATTCACCGTCAATCCAAAGCCCCGTGGGCAGGACAAGGTATGATGTTTACTACAATAGTTCGAGCTAAATATTTAAATGTTTTACGATTTAACGTGTCCTTTTCATATAATCAATTATGAAAATATGACAAAAGTAACAAGGGTGAAAATAAGAATAGTAAAAGAAAATAGTTTGAGATTAATCACAATGAAGAGTATTTGTAATTGACTATATTCTTGTTATTCACATTTTTTATCATTCAACATTATTATATTGTTACTTTACATTCAAAAATTGTATTTCATCATTTTCCATCATTAAAGTTATTAACGATATTTATCATCTCAACAAACTAAGGTAACTAAGCAAATTTAAAATTAAAATGACCTGATTAATCTCAAACATATTTAGCATATTTGAAATGATTATATTAATATTAGATGAATTTACATATTATTGATAAAATTAATGATATGTTTATTAGATTTCTTTTGTCGCACAAGGCTGAAACCAACCTAGATCCATCTTAACTCTAGATCTATCAAGCGCCAAGAATGATCAAATCTCTTGAGGTGCAAACATTTCCTCAAGTTTTGCACTAAAAAAAAAGGTTTGCACCTCAAGTGATTTGATCCCTCTCGGCACTTGATAGATCTAGCGTTAAGATGGATCTAGGATGGTTATTTTAAAGCATGGGTTTCATGCTCTTTATTGATGGTTTTCTAGTTAAAAACATGTTCTTCATGCTTCTAGGGTTTGTTAGATCATAAGATATATTGTAATGAGTCATAAGAGTCAACACCATGTTTCTAGGACCCTTCCAAGAAAAATATATTTTGTAAAAGAACTTATTTTGAGTCTAAAAAGTCTTGGAAACCTCCAAAGTACAAGTCGGCCCTAGAAGCTTCAAGTTGGCCTAAACGCGGGAATTTGACCCCTTGGAAAGGCTATATAAAGGAGCAGATCATCCTCATTTGGCACTAACTCATCAACAAGTTCGATCTCTCTTAACAAGGTTTTATCGAAAGCTGGAAGAGGCAAGGAAGGTGAAGTGAAGTTCTAGAAGGTAAATGAAGTCAAAGAAAATTTAGTTTTTGGGTGTATGCAGCTACAAAGGAGGCTGAAACTACAAATCTGAATTGTAGAAGAACGAGTTGCAGTATCAAGGTGTTGGAAGAGAGAATACTCTATCTTGACCTCGTTGACCTTGGGAATATTTGCTTGCTCAAGGAATGACTCTTGAAGAATCTAGATTAGGGTTTGTGCAGCAACTACAAGGTTGAAATAGTTTGATGAAGTTGTAAGACGAAATTGCAAGACAGAAGTTATGGTCGAATTTGTAGCTAGAAGTTGGTTCTATTGGAAAGGCTGACTTGGTACTTGGAGGAGGGCTTATTCTAAGGTTTGGGTCTTTATTGTCTCATTTGAAGCAGATTCTATAAGAAGAGAAGAGTTTTTGGGATTTCCCCTTGGAGGGGTTTTGTCATGGCTTGGAGCCTATCTTATGTTTCCACTGTCTTTATTGTGCTCTTAATATTTGTTTGATGAAGAAGATCTAATAAAGATGTTATGCAACTAGCTCACAAAATAGAAGAAAAGATAGCTCAATGACTTCAAAATCAGCCTCTTCAAGGGGGAAACCTCCTTTACATGACACAAATGAACAATTTTTGGATGATGCAAATGAAAAAACCTCATTTCTATATATAAGAGTCTAAGGGGTCCCTCTACAATCATAGATTACATATCAATAATATTGTAGGGGCACAAAAATAACAATAGTGAGCTTCTATGGGACACAATAATAACAACATGGGGACTACATGGGTACAATAATACAATAAGGGGGTTGCACTAATAACAATAAGGGGTTACACTAGTAGTGTAGGGACCTAACATGCCCCTCCTTCAAAAAGTGTTGTCCTCAACGCTTGAGTAGTTCTAGATGCTTCTGTATTAAATTTTCATCCTCCCATGTGGAATCTTCAATGGATAAGTTCTTCCACTTGATGAGATACTTTAAAGTTGATTGATTTCGTAGCTGTTGATTTCTCGTTTCTATGACTGCCTCAGGTTCCAATATGATTTTTCCTTCCTCATCAATTTCTGACAATATTGTTTGAATTGGAATCTTCTCACCTATAACTTTCTTTAAGCATGAAACATGGAAAACTGGGTGCACTCGGGAAGATGTGGGAAGCTCCAATTTGTATGCCATAGTACCAGTCTTTTGTAACACTTTGTACAGACCATAATATTTGGTGATAATTTATTATCCTTCTTAGTTTTCTTGAGGGACATTTTTTTGTATGGTTGTAGTCGTAGAAATACCCAGTCACCTACATCAAAACTTCTTTCGTTGCGATGTTGATCTACCTATTGTTTCATTCTATTCTACGCCATAGTGAGGTTATCTGTTAAGAGTTTGAGAACTTGATTCTATTCTACGCCATAGTGAGGTTATCCGTTAAGAGTTTGAGAACTTGTTGTTGATGCTTGATGTGATCTTCCACTGCTTGAACCTTAGAATTTTCTTTTAAAGATGATGTGATGGACGCATATGATATCCATAAAGTGTCATAAATGGAGTCATTTTTGCTGCAGTATGGAAGGAAGTGTTATACAACCATTTAGCGAGAGGCAATCACTTGATCCATTGTGTCTGTTTATCAGATACAAAGTAACGAAGATATCCTTCCAAACATTTTTTCACTATCTCAGTTTGCCCACCAGATTAAGGATGATAAGATGAGCTATGAACTAACTGAGTTCCTAGACAAGAAAATAATTTTGTCCAAAAATCTCTAGTGAAAATGAGATCTTTGTCGCTTACAATAATCTTTGAGTTTCCATGTAGCTTTTGAATTGTTTCCATAAATGAAATAGCAATTGTACTGGCTTTAAATGGATGAGATAATACACAAAAGTGTGCATACTTGGTGATTCTATCAACTACCACCATGATGACACTCTTTCCTTCGAACTTGGGTAAACCTGTGATAAAATCCATTGAAACCTCCTCCCAACGTTGACTTGCAATGGATAAAGGTTGTAACAGACCTGAGCTCTTAATTGTCTCAACTTTATTTTGTTGGCAAACGAAGCATTCCGCCACAAACTTTTGAATATCAGATTTAAGGCCATCCCAAAAAATTTCTTTCTTAACCCTGTGCTATGTTTTTAAAATTCTCAAGTGCACTCCTAAGGTAGAGGTGTGCAATTTCATAAGAATCTTTTGTTTGAGTTGGGAATTATTACAGAGGTATAAGCGATCTTTGTACCATAACGAATCGTTTTTCTAGCTAAATGTATCAAATGTATTGGGATCTTGCTACAACTCTTGAATGAGTGCACAGATTTCTTCATCATTCTTACATTCATCCCTTGTTTCGTTTATCCAATCAGGTTGGATAATAGAAATGGAACAAAACAATGCTTCCACATCCTCATCATTTCTTAAGAGTGCATCTGCAACAACATTTTGCTTCCCTTTTTTGTAGATGATTTCAAAGTCATAACCCAACATCTTTGTGACCCATTTTTGCTGCTCTTTTGAAGATAATCTTCGTTCTAAAAAGTATTTAAGACTATCATGATCCATTTTTACCTTGAAGTGTCTTCCCATTAGGTAAGGTCATCATTTCTTAAGTGCATGTAGTATTGCCAACATTTCTTTCTCATATATAGCTTTGTGTAAATACTTTGCTTTGATTGGATGACTTTCGAAAGCAATGGGTCTTTCTTCTTGCATTAAAACAACACCAATTCCATTTCCTAAGGCATCACATTTCACAATAAAGGTTTTTGTAAAGTTTGGCGTAGCTAAGGCTGGTGTTTGGCGCATTGCCTCCTTAAGATGTTCAAAGGCCTCTGTTGCTTCTGAAGTCCAAGAAAATGCATCTTTGTTTAGTAATGTTGTTAGAGGTGTTGCTATTCTCCCATAATTCTTAACAAACTTGCAATAATACCCTGTGAAACTAAGGAATCCTCGTAGATGCTTTATGGATGTGGGGATTTTCCATTCGTTAATGGCTTTAATTTTTCTAGGGTCTATCTTAACACCTTCATGAGAAACAATATGACCCAAATATTCCACCTCTTGTACTCCAAAGAAACATTTGGAGGTTTTTGCATATAATTGGTTCTTGTCCAATAGTTTGAGAACCTTGAAATGTAGAAGGTGCATTGGTAAGGCCAAAAGGCATGACCAAAAATTCATAATGACTTTCACGAGTTCTAAATGTTGTTTTTGGAATGTCTTCAGTCTTCATTCTGATTTGATGATATCTTGAACGAAGATCCAACTTGGTGAAGTAATTGCTCCATGTAATTCATCCAATAGTTCATCAATGACATGAATGAGAAATTTATCTTTAATAGTGAGCTTGTTGAGCTCCCTATATTTTGGACACATGCACCATGATTCATCATTCTTGTGTACCAATACTACACGAGCAGAGAAAGAACTTTGACTAGGTTGAATTATACCAGCCTCTAACATTTATGCAACCATATGTTCAATTTCACTCTTTTGGGCATATGGATATTTGTAAGGCCTAATGTTTGGGGAACACTTCCTAGAATCAAATGAATAGCATAACCATGATCACGAATAGGTGGGAGGCCTTTGGGAGTCTCAAATACCTTGGAATGAATGTCCAAACCTTTTTGGAGATATGGAGAAATAAATGATTTCGATGTGAGAACCTCTAGTGAACATAATTGTGCAATTACACCCCATTGTGCTTTTTTTAGAAGCTTTGTCATGTTATTAGAGTTGATTATCTTTCTCGTTTTCCCTGCAATACCCCTTAATTCAACTTCATTTCCTTCCCAAAAAAATTCAAGAAAAGTTCTTGAAAATTAAAAGTTATCATACCCAAAGATTATAGCCATTGGACTCCTAGTACAACATCATCACCACCCATTGGAATGGAATTGAGCTATTTAATACATATTCTCCCATGGATAGCTTGATATTATGGCACTTCCCAGAATAATTTATGGTTCCTCCATTTACAACCATCACTTGACACTCTGGTGCTGGATATAGGAAGCAATTCAATTCCTTAGCTATCTTACAATGAATAAAATTATGGGTACTACTCGAATCAATTAACATTATTATATTTTTCTTCTTGATATGTCCTTCTATCTTGAGAGTTTGAAGAGTGGTAATTCTTGCCAATGCATTACAATATATGGTTACATTCATTTCTTCTTTCTCTAGGGTTGGTTCGTGGTGTTTATCCTCTTCTTTTGATGTTTTTTTGTTCATTTTCTTCCTCCCCTTCACAATCTATGTAAAATAATTTCTTCTCAGCACACTTATAACCTTTAGTGTATTTTCTATCACAACTATAACAAAGCCATTTTGCTCTTTTTTCTTCCAATTATTGTGGTGTCAACCTTGTAGGTTGTGGAAGGCTAGGGGCAGCAATACTTCTATTTTTATAATTGTGAATGGTAAGCTTCTTTGTTGCCATAATTTTGCTTTCAATTTTTCTTGCCAACTTGAATGTCCTCTCCAATAAATAAGGTTCCTAAAGGCGAAACTCATGTTGGATGTTATTCTTTAATGTTTTAATGAACACATCAATTCTATGCTCATCTAGAATATCTTTTACCCTTATATTCAATTTTTGGAATTCCTCAATGTGTTCCACCACTGAACCCTTTTGTTTGAGATTTATCATTTGGCTAAAGAAGGCGTTGTTTTTCTATCCTCATAATGTGCTATCATATTTTCCATAAAAATTGACCAAGTGAAAATTTGTTTACGAGAGCAAAGCCATCGATACCATACAAACTTATTGAGTTCTAAATATAAAGTTGCAATGCGTATATTTTTTGTGTTTTGCACATTATGGAGGTCGAAATATTGCTCCATCTGTAGTATCCATGTTATAGGATCCTTGCCATCAAACTTCCTCATATCGATCTTTGGAACATGGTGGGTCTTCAATCCAACATTAAATTCTATGGAATCATCATTAACGTTTATTTTATTCTCATCATGAGTTTCTTCTACTACCATTTCACCATTAAGAAGCATATTTTGAAGCAACTTTGCCAAACCTCCTTTCAAACCTGCCATGTTTTTCTCCAAATCTTCAATATTTACTTCTAAACCATCCATCTTAGATTCCATGCCATCCATCTTAGCTTCTACAACATTCATCTTAGCTTCCATGCATTTCTTTAAACCATCCATCTTAGCTTTTGTTACTTTTTGTGAGAGTGAAATTTGTTGCACTTGACCTCGTAATTTTGATATATCATGTTGCATTTCTTCCTCTTCTTCATGAATCATAGTAGAACTTTCAGGTTGTTTACTAAGTGTTTCCATTTTCTTTCTTCGGAGCATCAATTAATGATAATTATGCTTCACTATGTCCTTTGAATTACTTCAAACTAATTTTTCAAAACAAACTTATGCAAAAAATTTAAAAGACTACGCACATTTTTTCGCTTTGTAGGAGTTTGATATTGAATCTATTGTGTCTCTGTAATTCCGGATCTCCAAGGTCTAAAATTGCGTCCTGTCGTAGTCCTCTGAGTCCTGTTTCCAACCCGACAAGTCTGATCAAAATTGGATTCTCCAAAAAATAGTTATTTCAAATCTTCCACAATGACTTGGTTATAGGATATTTAGTAGAGCGAACTTGTATGAAGCACCACATGTCATTGGTTTGGACTTCAGACCTGGAAATGATATACAAAAAACTACAGTCTGTCCTCTTTCAGTAACTTGTTACGAAATTTCAATCTGATGCTCAGAGAGAAAGTTATGACGATTTTCCCAAAGTCACATGTTTGAGATATAATTCGGAAACCTACAAAAACCCTAACTTCCTTGGATCATATCTCCAAAATATAACGAGACAAGATCTGAAATTCGCACCCGAGGTTCATCAAGATTTCGGCTCAAATGGGTTTTAATTTCAACTTATGAAACTTCGTAGAAAAAAAGTTATAGCAAAAATCTCACAATGACTTGTTTGAAGCAGCGAAATCCTAGAATCCAAAGCTCTGATACCAAATGTTATGCAACTAACTCACAAAATAGAAGGAAAAATAAATCAACGAATTCAAAATCAGCGTCTTCGAGGGGACAACCTCCTTTACATTACACAAATGAACAATTCTTGGATGATAGAAATGACAGGACCTCCTTTCTACATATAGGTGTCTAAGGGGTCTCAGTACAATCAAAGCCTACATAACAATAATATTGTAGGGGCATAATAATAACAACATGGGGACTACATGGGCACAATAATACAATAAGGTGGTTGCACTAATAACAATAAGGGGTTACACTAGTAGTGTAGAGACCTAACAAAAGAAACATATGAAGAATAATAAAGTTCACAAGCAAGTATTATAACGTTAAGGAAAATTGGAATTAATAGCTACCACTTTGCATTTTCTAACAGGATCCAATCTGAAAATATATGAAACGGTGTTTGTCAGTTGATTAGGGTGGCAAGGTGGTGATAGGGCAAGTTGGAGCCTTCTCAAGCTATTGAAGCGTCATTCTAGTTGAAATTGGTAAATAGTGTCATGAAGCATCCTTCAGGTCGGAGCTCGTAAACTAGGGCGTTGGAGCATCTTTCAAGTTGTAGCCTGTAAACTAGGGCGTTGGAGCATTTTTCAGTTGGAGTTGAAAATCTTGGAAGTTGGAGCTTTCTAATTGATGTAACTTTATTGAAGACAAATATTAAGAATTGTTCAGTGGTTTTTCTCCCGTAAAGGTTTCCACCTAAAAATCTTGTATTTGTTGTCTTCATTATCATGCATTCTTGAATGTTTTTATTTATTGTTTATGTGATGTTGATTTACGTTTGATCTAATGTTAATGATAATTAATGCTCAATGAAGTTAAAAATACTAATTGAAGAGAAATATTAATTCAACCCCCTCTTAGTATTCCCAACACTAATTACCCAATGTTCCATGACAGGTCAAGCATATTGAGATCAATTATTATTATATCCGGAATATTATCCAAAGGGGAGTTGTGAGGCTCGAGTGTGTCCTTATTGATGAGCAAGTTGTTGATGTGTTGACAAATCCATTGTCCTTAATGAAGTTTGCATATTTCAAAGAACAAGTTGGAGTTGTTGAGAACCCCTCTCTGAGAGAGAGGGAGCACTGATTGTACAACATCATATGACTAACAATCTTCCTTAGTCTGTGTCGAGAGACCTATGGATTAGTCGAGAAGATTGTCACTCCCTTAAGTTGTGTCGAGAAACTAGTGAGTCTGGTCGAGTAGCTTGCTTTTGAGGCACTGAGTTTGTGATCACTCCCTTAGGTTATGTGCCAAGAGACTTATGGATTGGTTAGGAAGATTGGTTAGGAAGATTGATCTCAAGCTCTCTCCCTTAAGCTGTGTGCTGAGAGACTATATAGTCGGGGATTGAAATAGGGATTTCTCCCTTAGCCCATGGACCAAGAGACCTTGTTTATGGTCAGGGAGATGCACCATTTGCATATCATTGGTTTGGCCTCATTGATTGATCCCACTAAGTGTGGTGGACGCTATGTATATTTCCTTATGATGAGATTGATGATCTCTCCCTTAGGTTGTGTGTCGAGAGACCTATGGATTGGTCGGGGAGATTGATCTTGACCGAATGAGAGACTTGTACTTGTGATCTTTTCCTTAGGTTGTGTGCCAAGAGACTTATGGATTGGTCGGGAAGATTGATCTTGAAGAGAGAATGAAAAGTATATCCCTAGCTACGAGGGAGTGTTGAGAAAAAATGGGTAGCTATAGTTGCCATTTTCATTGGAAAATCATGAAGTAAAGTCCAAATTTTGCCTCTTGACCAAGTTGTTCTAAGAAGGATAAGTCGGCCCCACGTGTGAAATGGAAACTCCTAACCCACATATAAATAAGGCATCATTGGAGCTCATTTGACACTTTTCATCCATCACATCAATCTAAAATCACAAAGATACATCCACACATGCAAAGGAGTAAAACGAAGTATTTTCTGTCTACGTTGACCTGACCTAGTTTGGATCTATTTGACCAAACTTTGACGGTGTTTGGAGGTTGAACATTGCAGAAGGTTCATTAACATGACTTGACCGAGATCTTATCTCTGTTATGGACCATTGACCGCAAGTCAAACTCTACCCTTCGACCGCGAATTGCAAAAGGATATTTGACTGAAGTTTGACCGAATTTCGACCTCTTGTTCAAAGCTACCTCAGGCCAAAATTTAGCCCTCTATTGCACGTAATTTTGACCATCATTGACTTTCTCTCTCTTCATTGACTAGTTTGACTTGATATTTGTTGAGGTCAAATTTGGAATCTTGTTGGAATATTTTGATGTATTATTGAGTAACATAATTTCTCTCTCATAAGGAAGTATCGGATGGGTTTTCCCGTTGTGCATTTTTCATTCACTGTGAGCCTAATTTTGGTCTCTTGTCTTTTGTGCTACTATTCACTATGATCTCTATTGCTTTATTGATGAAATGAAAGATTGAAGTTTTTCATGTGTCACTGCTTAATGAATAAAATGCTAAAAGAATGTCGATTACATCATTAGAAGTAATTGTCAATTGTGAAAAACTACACTAGTCTTGATTGCACTAGAAAAATCAACAGTTTGAACCATTAAATGAGCAACATAATACCTTATGAACAACAAATTTAAAATATAAAAATGTAACATGTAAACCACAGTATAAAAATCAGCACACAAATTCAACACATGTGGACACCTGATATAAGTGGAAATCCATAAAGAGAGAAAACCACGAATTTGTTTTTGTTGTAATGCAAAGGCAAGCTCCTACTTCCTCTATTACATCAGCTTTTTTGAGGCTCCAACCTCTCTACTATTTTGCAAGCTACAACTTGCTAGGAGGCTTCTACTCCCACTTACATAAATTTTCTGCAAACTACAACCGACGGGAGGCTCCTACCTCAACAAGCTCCAATTTATTCTTTTTCACGCTACAACTTGAAAGGATACTACAATCCCCTGATACATAAAAATTATAATGTGTTAGTTTACCTAGACAATAATTCTGAATACCTCCATCTTTGTTTCAACTTCTTTTCCTCAAATTTGCTTCACATTTGCTCTTCTACCTCTATTTCTTTGTGTCGGGTAATTGACGAATAGCAACTCAACCCTTCCACATACTCTCTCACCCAGCGTTCCAAAATCACATCTTTTATAAACAAACTTGTTGGTTGTTAGTATTCCACACACTTCACCTCTTTGCATTCCAAGGTTGTCTTTGTTTCCAAACGCTTTTCAAATTTTGAATATTAAAACAAAAGATAAAGTTCGAAATGTTCAAACATCATGCATTAACATAAGCAAACTTTAATGTTTGCAACATATCACTGTCAACATCCCTAGTTCAACAATATTTTCCATCACCCTTTGCATCACAACTTTTTCATGCCATTGTCTTGCATCACAACAGTGATCAACATCTTTGAAAATACATCTTCAACATCTTTGATAACACAAATCAACTTAACAATATACCTCTGCAACATACTCAGCTCAACAACATAGCAACATCACAACATAAGCAACCTCTAACAAGCCTCATATTCAGCTCCTTCACCTCCTCGGCTACTTCAACAACTTACCTTGTCTTTGCAACATGCATCAGCTATCTCTTACAAGCATAACAAGCACCACAACATCATAACATGGCATCACAATACATAAACACAATAAGCATAACACTACTTGAATCAACTTCAACTTCAACTTCAACTGGGTATATCAGCTGACATTCTTTACCATCATAGTTTGCTGCCTCCTTTGCCATCTCTTTGCCATCAATGACAACAATGTCAACAATTTTCTCACCTACTACAAAGTCTATACTACCATGAGCTGAAGATCCATAGGAATACATTTAATCAACATGTCCCCATTTGAATAGCATCAATGAAGCCTATAACTACTTGACGGGAAGTGAAATGATCTTCTGAGGTTCATCCTCAGAATGAAAAGGATCAGAATGAGAAGAATTATCCTTTAAATGAAGACGACTAGTATAATAAGGTTCATCCTCATAATGAAATTGAACATCTTTCACAAATTTGAAGTTTCAAATATTCCCACCTGAATGCTTGTGATAAATATTTTTACATCAGGAAATTTTCAACTTTTCATAAACAATATTATCAATAAAATAAACAAGAGAGAATGATCAACCCTTTTCCAGGTGAAATAGTGTATTTGTTTTCAGGCTTATTTCAACAGCACTGAAAATGTTCAGAGAGGGGGGCCTTTCACGGACACAGGTCATTTATACATCTCTTTAATATGAGGGTAGGCTTAGGCACATCCCCACAGCAGTTTGACGGGAATGATAACTCTATCATCTACATTCAACAGGCAACCATTGCCCACTCATTTTTCTCAAGAAAGT
The DNA here is from genome assembly GCA_000404065.3 of Pinus taeda. Lineage (NCBI taxonomy): Eukaryota > Viridiplantae > Streptophyta > Pinopsida > Pinales > Pinaceae > Pinus > Pinus taeda. The sequence continues at coordinate 42,668 of APFE030753840.1, forward strand.
GGCCGTGTAAACTCAGAACCACAGGACAACATGATTTGTACTTGGTAAAATGGAAGTCCAAAATATGATCAATCAAATTTGTTTGAGAAATCATGCCACTGAATAAGATCGTTCTAGATAACAAATAGTATTTGCAACAATTTTTGATAATTGGGAACACATACCCAACCAGATTAGTCATGAGCCTTCATAAGAATAATTCATTGAATTGTGCAATCGCAAACTCTGGCAAATTCTGGGACTGAGAAAATGTCCAATGTCCCTCTTTTACAAAGCATCCATTCACCTTGGTAATTTGAAGGACACAAGGGAGGAGATGGTCGTTCTTTGTTCACATGCAATGATAAGCATGGATTAGGTTTAACAATAACACTGGGATAGGTAACTTGAATCTGGACAAGCCGGCTAAAATTCTAATTGAAAAAGAATTTCCAGATTTCTCGAACATTGGAAGCACCATCTGCAATGTCCATCACCAAATGAACTCCTAGAGTACCTGCAAAAATAATAAAGTTTAATAGAAGCAAGGAGAATAAATCTAATGTACAATCACAACTAACAAACAAAATGAAAAAATAAATAAACATAAGTTTCTGCAATCTGAATGCTCTTTCCAAATAACTTAGACCATCAAAATTGTTAAAAAACTACTGAACGCAGAGAATCTGCATACAGCTATGGCCTCCTAGTACCTGCTATTGAAGATCATATAGAATACAGGGATTATACAGTTAAAAAAAATTGTAACCTGAAAATAAAAGGCAAATACATCATTGTTGTGCATCGCTACAATTAGAACTGCACAACTTGTTAGCCAAACTTTAAATATAGGCCCTTTCATAACTCGAGGCTTATTTGTATTATGATTTATCATAGTGCCGAAATCAAACTCTGAGGCCGTATATATATGATGAAAATATTTTGACACAATAGAGATCGTGAACAGCAACTTAAGCTGTAAGAAAATGTTGTCTTTGGTTTATAATAATGCAAAGTGAAAGCTTCCTTACTTATTCAACAAGATTGCCATGAATTTACAAGGCATCTTTCAAATTAAATATCTAATGTGGGAAGTACATATCACAGCATTTATCTGCACTTAGACGTGTTTTCTCTCAGCTCTACATTACATTGTCCACGACAACCTATTCCAAAAATTGATCTGGAAAGACTGGAAAGCAACATTATGTAGGGTTGAAAATTCCGAAAGCAAATTATATTTGTTCATTCTAACATCACTCTCTTTTTAAGTATTAGCGTAGATGTATCTAAAACCTGGATCTATTAAGCACCAAAAGGGATTTAACAAAAACAGGTGTAAACCTCTCTCTTTGTAAAATATCCAGGGTTAAGATGGATCTACACTAATTTATTTTTGTTAACAAGATGATAACTAACAAATGGTTGATTTTTTTTAATTTTATTTTCACCTCAACCTTTTTTCACTTTTGTCTATTAGTGTTAGCCACAGACATGACACCTCTTCCACAGGGACTGTATAGCACACCTCATTTCCCTTGGGGCAAATATAGTGCCAACTTCTGTGTTGAATTCACAGATTTATCTCAAAATTCTGAATACCACCAGCTTCTAAGTCAGCCAGTTTTGCCTATCTAGAAGGATTGGAATGTAGTTAGAATAAACCATTCCCTTCTTGTGACACCAAAACATCGTACGAGAATACCACATAGATTTAATGCAAAAAGTGCAATTACAAGACATAGGATAGATGGGTTAAAATATGCCAGTTCATCTTGAAAACTGAATTTTCCTTCAAATCCAGGGTGCTGGCATGTTTGGCACTCAATCAAACCCTGTGTTGAACAAGGATATTAAAGAAAAAGTGAAACTTGTGCACCATGCAATATGATTATTAAGGATGTACAATCATTTCAACATAATGGTATAACTGCCAAAATTCTAGGAGCATGTCTTAATCCCTAAATCCCTCACATGTGTTTTATTTACTGGTCCAAGTTGCATTAATTTTATAAATAGTTTAAGCACTACGTACAAACTTATGTTAACATTGGTCATCATTCGAACATCCTCCCTTAATAACCAATCCATTAACTTTTACACCAAGCACATAAAAAAAAAATTGAGTTCCACTAGCTGGTCCTACGAAAGAAAATGCAACACATCAATTTCCCTGTTTAGCACTTTCTCAAGGAAAATGTGGTGCTGAACTTCTCAATGGCTTATTTTTTAATGAAAATAGAGTTTTTTACCAGCCTCAATACACGTTGGTTATTAAAATACAACAGAATTGCATCACTCGGATGAACACAATCATAAGCAAGGATTTTACTAATCCATGTTGCTTTACATGTAGATCTTACCATAGATTTGTACTCTGCCTTCGGTAAAGATGGAGCAAGTGTCCTTTGCTTCTTGCTAGTAAATAAACCTGGAACACAAATTGAATGCATACCTGCCATATCTAGTAAACTCAACAACAGCATCCAATGCCCCTTTTATATACCTCAGAATCCTCTTTGCAGTGTTCTAGTGCACAATTATTGGCAATGTCATGAATCTGAAAGTGGTACCCCCTTCAAAACTAATTTATAGGCTGATGAAAGATAATTCAAACTTCTTATAGTTGTCTAAACAAGATTTCATCTACCTTCCTAGAACCATCTTCCGTTGAAAACTTCAAACTGTTGATGATTATAGCTCGGACATGTGCTGCTGTATAGACAAGATGCCAAGCATGCACAAGTTGTCCAAAGCCTCTCTAGGTACTTGTTTAATTTATTGGGTAAGTGACTTTTATGATTCTTTCCTAAGTCTAACTTAGGAAAAACACATTGATTAATTAATTAATGTTGGCTGTTGGGCTAAGACTTTCTAAAGAAAAGTGAATTATTCACTTTAGTAAATTAGATCTAATCTCTACCGTTGATCGTGAGGTTAGGATTTGATCCTAGCCATCCATCACTTAGGAGATTAGGGTTAGGTATCTAGCCCAATGAGAAATTATAAAAGAAGACCTAAAATATTGAGAGTGATTTTCCAAGTGAAGAGTGAGAGGCCCAGGGCTAAGGAGAAAGAAACATTGGAGCAGGAAATTTCGGAGAGAGGAAAGTTGAGGAGGCTGAGATCTTGGAAGGCAGGGGTGAGATCCAGCTTGGGGGCTTGCACAGGTGGCCATACGAATGATGGCCTAGCTGACAATGACAGATTCATCCAGTATGCAAGTTGTACGAGACTAGGAGAAAGGAAGCCGAATTACAAATTGGGGAAGCCAAATTTTCCAGTGGCGAGCTTTTCCAGGTGACCAAGATTGCCAGGTTCCATTTGCTATATGAATTCTGTAGTTCTCTGAGTGCCATTTTCCCTGTTAATGGAGCCCTTAATTATCCTAAGCAAATTAATGAAAGATATATTTGGAAGGTAAAATTTCTGTAGTCTGTGATAGATTTTTCACTTGTTGCAAATTAAATTAGATGAAACATCAGTGTATTTTTTATTCAACGGTTTTTTTTAAATAATTTACTAGGGTGAATAAATTTTCTGGGTATAAAATAAAATTGCTATGAATTGAAATCAGATTTGGTGTTGGAAATTTAACATAGTATTAGAGCAATAAACTCTGAAGGAGTGGAAGATCAATTTGCCACGTTTATGACAAAATAATTTCCAGCAGTAACATTTTTCTGGGTTGAGTATTTTGATTTGGAGATTGGAAGGATGGCTGCAACTGGACTGAGATTTGAAGACTGGTTGGAGGGTGCATCCAACTATAATCCTTGGAAGTAGAGGACAACATTAGTGCTGATGGAGAATGGGATTTGGGAGTTTACAGATAAGCAACTCACCCCTCTTACCGATCCTACCCTATTGATCATGGATAACCAAAAGTATGTGAAAGTCAGAAGGATTATTCTGGATGCAGTCTCATCCTTCCGGAAAGAAGACTGCCAGGGACATCTGGAAAGCTCTAACAAAATTATATCCGAGTAATAACCCAAATAGGAAGATGATGCTAATGCAGAAACTTAGGAGCACCAAGATGTCCAGATCAAATACCGTAGCATCTTATCTCACCAACATCTCACAAGTTCATGATGAGTTGGCTTTAGTAGGGGAGGCTGTGTCAGATCAACAATTGGTGAGGATGGCCCTGAATGGCTTCACTGAGCCATGGGCTCCCTTCATCTAAGGTAGCCCTGAATGGCACAAGAGAAACATCAGGACTGGGAGACATTGTGGGGTGATTTCATCCAAGAGGAGATTTGAGAGGAATCTCTACAAGGTAGTCAAACGAGGAAGGGCAAGGGAAAGGGAAAGCCCCACTAGCCAAATCTAGACTTTGAGCTAAATTTGAGATTTTTCAGCGAGTTTCATCACTTGGGTTGCATTTCAATCTTATCTACTTGGCTGAAGGAAGGTATAGCTTGTTTGTCTTGTGCAAGAAGGATGATTTTAAGCAATTCAAGGAATTGTACAAGGGTTTTACGGGTCTGGAAATTCAATTTACAGCCACAATATTGCATGGTAAATGAAACTCTCTCACAAGGGTTTTGTGCCCAAAGGTATATATCTTCGAACCCTTCAATTTTCTTCACTTCTAGACATCAATCAAACAATTTTTGAGGTGACTAATAAATTTCCAGCTTGCTTGTCCAAAGAACAAGTTCATCGCTTCTTCCTCGTTGATGGTCTTTTTACATGGGCATTAGAACACACATTTTGCATAACCTGTCAACTACCATGAACAGTCCATTTCTCGTTGTCGGTAAACCTCCCACAAAGTCCATGGAAATGTGTTCCGAAGGACGAGTGGGTACATGCAAGGGATGATATAGACCTCGTTCCCTGTTACTAAGCTTGTTGGTACAAAAAAGCATGCATCCTCTTACGAACCTACCTACCTCTTCTTACATCCTAAGCCAATACACATACCTCTACAAGTTGGTCATTGTCTTCCCAACACCAAAATGCCCTGCAGCCTTGGAGATGTGAGCCTCTTTGATCAGCGATTGTCGCTCACCTTTAGGAACATATAACTTATCTAACCTATAGAGTAACGCATTCTGGAGATGGTAATCAACTCTATTGTCAATGGTCACCATCATGCACATGACTCTGGCTTTGCAACTACTAAAATATCTCCACAAAGTCCTCATCCTTTGTGTATGCCTCTATGTATGCATCATGGGTGAAAGGCTCCATGTGCATAAGAGTTCCCAAAGTTGTGATCTTTGATGTGGTTGGCCTTGAGAGCATGTAGGCCAACTTGTTTGTGTTGTCCTTGTACTTGATCACTGAATGAAATTGCTGTAAAAACCCCATCCACTTGTAATGTATGGTCTATTGTAGCTTAATCTGGGCCTGCAAGTACTGTAGTGGTTGGTGATAAGTGTGGATTACTATCTCCTTTCCCATCAAAGAGTGTTTCCACTTCTTCACAACTTGCACCAAGGCATAGAGTTCCTTGTCATAGGCATTGAGAAATATAGGGCTTTCAATAGGGTTTAATTATTAAATGGTTTCTCTTCAATTTTGACATTTACTGGTGATATATAATTAATTCATTATCATTATCGTTATGTTCTATTCATCAACAAAATAAATGCCGAACAAGAAGATCACAAATGCAACAATAAAGACACCAGAGATAGGCTCCAAGCCCAGGCAAAAGCCCTCAATAGGGGAAAACCCAAAGAACTTCCTCTTATAGAATTTCTTTCAATGAAGACCTCTAAGACCAAGACACAAGACCATACCAAAATATCAGGTCAGCCACCCATAGATCTGCTTCACAAATTTGTCACCATCTCTACAAAATTTAGGACCTGTGGAAACCCTAGTTTCTTCAGAAAACTCGCACGCATTAGTCTGTCAAGAGAGGTGATTGTCTATAACAAAAGTATTTCTTCTTTGTTGCCTTCTTGCCTTCCTTAGGAACCCTCGCATTATCATCATGAGTCATAGATTAATAGATAGGTGTATGCCAAGACGTGTGTCTCATGGAGGTCGAATTCTTCCCTTTTTATAGCCTTTTGAATGGGTGCTCATGCCTCTTCTAGGCTAACTTGACATTTTGGGAGCTTCTAGACAAAAGAATTATAAAAAAATATTTTTCTTTTCTTGATACATGATCCCTCCAAGGGACTTTACATGACTTCAACCTTGAATCTATACAAAGCCCTAGAGCACCCAAGGGGTGCTTTGACCTAGGACAAATAATCATGGTCAAGAAACCCATTTACAAATAATTATTTTTTTTTACAAAATATTTTTCTTTCTCCTTTTTTTCTCTGACAAGTACAATGATTACATCAAGTCATGATACAAATACAATTATGAAGGCCGAAACTAGTTACAACTTTCAACACTCCCTCTTAACTAGGAGGTATTCATAATTGACTACATGTACAAGGACAATACTTCCCTTGAAAAGTTCTCATAAGAAGAGCCAGATCGGTAAGCCATCTCATAAGTTATCTTTTCAACTTATGTCAGTGCATCTCATCATATCAACCAACATTGTCATATAGAAAGGCCTTGACTAACAGCTTTATCTCTCCACTAGATTACAGCACAATGTTGGGGAGACAATGATTTATTATACACCTTCATCATTGTCTCTCAAGGCACATACCCCATCCGGATGTTCACAAGGTATGTCCTTTTAGGACCATTCCCCTCTTGGATTTACACATTCTCAAGGAATTTCCTCTTCGACTACTCTTACTTATTGGATGCCCTACCTCATCCTTGAAGAGTATCGGTATTCAGATGCTTACCCAATCCTCCATTCTTTCTTCATAATGTGAAGACAAGAATGATGTGTCTATCTCTCCCTCTCAACTAGGGAGGATCTACTCATTCCTTTACACATGCAAGGAATATATCGAAGCTCCCTCTCAACTAGGGACTTGCATTCAATATCAATTGTCTATTCTTCCGTGGAGATCATGCTACTATCAACTACTTGTAGGCCTCCTTTTTCTGCATCTTCAACTTCTATGCACATCATGGAGCCATCTTCTTTAACAACTTCTCGTAGGGACAAGCCATCAATCTTTACTTGCTTCATATCATGAACCATTCACTACGACACTTGAACATATCTTCCTCTGAGCATCAGGAAAGTAATCTACCAAGACATGATCATCGAACCATCTGTAACCTGCTACCTTTCCCATCAATGATATATATCCTCTGGACTTAGACTGCCAAAGTCATCTACTCAATTTCTAGAATTGAATCTCAATCATATCATATTTGTCTGTCACTAAATCTTTCTACATAGTATTTTCTTTCGGTAGTAGAATTATATCGAACCATCAAAGTCATCAAATTATAATAGCTTCTTTTCAACATGTCATGCCTTGTCTTCATCAATATCTTTATTCAATCACCAAAAAGAGTCATCCTCACATCAGGTCATCATGTCAAGGATTTTGCAGCTTCCTCTGAAGTCGGTAGTGTTTCATATCATCTTGAATGTTGATGTCTTCAACCCAAACAAATTCAAAACATGTTAATGCAACTAGGCATATTTTTGTATCTTGCGTCTCCTGCATACTTGAAAACATAAGTTAACTAAATCAAAGAAGAATTTTAAAAATACTCATACCTCTTACTTCAACTGATCCTCGAGCTTTCTTCAAACTACTCCCTATCCCAAGGATGGGACTCCATCATGCTGCAACTTGTACCAGCGAACTTCTAGGAAGCTTTCCCCAAATCTTAGAGAGCAGAAAATGTCTGTAATATCATCATGGTCCTTCTTCTACCAGGCGAAGAAATCTTCCCATGAATTCATCAAGTCGAGGATCCTTGAATGACCCTCTCCAATTATTTGTTGCACGAATTTCTTTACTATCATGTGCTAGACGATTGTTATCAATGCATCAGGCTTTCATATAACATATTCTTCTCGATGATCTTCTTCACCAAGCATCCATATTCTCATGGCCAATCTTTATATCGTAGCGCCCAAGGATCCAACTTGATTACCAAGTTACCATTCTCAGGGTCATACAATTTCCCTCCTTCTATCATGCTCGCCAAACCATAGGCTTTCCTAAGCCATTTTCCTTTGCTTTCTTCATGATGCTCTTGCAATGCTTATTGACAAACACAACCAAGCAAAATATATGTAATAATAAAAGCATGATGTCCATTAGTCAAAGCTAGGGTTTTTCATGGAATTCTAGAGGATGGAATTCTAGGGTTTTTAAATCTTTGCTTACGAAATCGTCACATCCCTTCATACTAGGGTTTATTATATGCCCTAGATTGCTCACAAACCCTAGAGACCAGGGGTTAGGGTTTCTATGAGGGAACAAGCGAATCAGTGTTAGTGTTTCCATATAACTAGGGTTTCTCATGTACCATTTAGGGTTTCAAATCCTAGATGTTAAAACAACTACAAACCCTAGAACCAAATTACCAACTCAACCCTAAAAACATTTCATGTTATACCCTTAATAAATATGCCATACATTTCTCATGAGTACATACCTCTGTCATAAAGGCTGTTGTAAGGGCCTGCTCTTCTAGATGCCATGATCTCCTTATTGTCTTTTTCAATGTGTATGCCATCTCACAGTGTTCTTCACTATGTCTACCAGCTTCTAAACATTTCATAATAGTCTCTTTCTTTTACATGTTGTTGCTCTAGTACAAGACTTCAAGATGGGTCTTATCCAGCGACACTATGCCAAAGAACCTTTCAATTATACTAGCTCTCTGATCTTCTTCAATCAGGGACTTATCATTGTTAATGCAAGAGGATCACTGCTTGTATCTTTCCTTCTAGGTGTAGTCGACTTCTTTCAATTGAAATATATGTGCTTGCTAGGAGAGATACACGTCAAATGCTTCTATGAGAATTTTGGGATAACCCTTTGGTTAGGGATTTCCTCAAAACACTGATATATATCAGATCAATCAAGAAATGTTGCTCAAGATGTATGTTCTTGTTCCAAAAATGAAAGGGTTCAAAAAACAATGTGTGCCTTTGTCAGGCAAGTAGGATCCTTGTCACACTGAGATTAACTTCTCTTATGTGACTATCTTTGCAATTTTTTCACTGAATAGACTTTACAAGTCAGCTCCTTCTCTTACTGTTTCAAATTGCATATTATGTATAATATATAGATCTTGCTGTTGTGCTTCTTTTCCACAAGATCTCAGCCTTTATACCATAGTACAAGACTGATACTTCTTGAAAGAATGATCTTTCAAAAAAAGACTTAAATAATTTCAACAATGTGACTTCTACAAGGCTGGCTCACTGTACTCACTGTCTAGGCTTGAATTCTGTGTATATATTGTTATAAATATAATTCATATGAAAATAATAAATGTAAATATAAATATAATAATAATAAATAATAATTAATTAACTAATAGTTAGTTAGTAATGAAGACGCATGTCTTAGAGACATGACCAATGAAAGGGCACTTGCCTAGGTATATAAGCGAGCCCTCATTGTAATCATTTCACACATCTTTTATACATTCAACAATTCTTATATATAATTACTACTTGTCCTACAATGGATACTTACATATTTCAGTTCTTCTGGATTATTCCATTGTGTATACGAACCTTGTTCGTTACATTGGTATCAGAGCATTCCTCTGAGTATCAGAACTTTGTTTGTTACATTGGTATCAGAGCCACGTTGGCAGATCCCGACCTTTCGCCATCAACTCTTCGTCAACCTTGTTGTCGTGCTAGTGAAGCATTTTGCTACACATTGTTGGAGGGTCTCCAATTTACCCATTAGGCCTTTGGCCATTCTTAGTAATAATAATAATAATAAACTATTTAAAAAAAAAGTTATATAGAAAAAATAACTCAAATAAAAAAGAGAGAATATATTAGGAAAAAAGAAAAAGATTATAGAAAAACAAATTATTAAAAAAATAATCCAAAAACAATAAAATTATAAATAAAAAAACAAAACAATAGCAAAAAAAATTAAAAAATCATATAAAAAATATATATTATTGAAAATAAATTAAATTATTAAGAAAAAAATAAATAAATAAAAAAGAAAGAAGCTAACAAAAAAGACAGCGGACGTACCTTACTGCTCCCCAACCATGCTGTCAAAGCTTCGCTAGAGCCAAGCCTCTGTCAAAGTCGTATCGCCCAACAACATCGCGGCAAGGATCGCGACCAAATGTCCCTGCCACCACCACACTGCCACCCTTCGCTTCAAATTCCTCGATGTCCAACAGTGACCAACGATCGTAGCCATCTAACAGAAACTCGTCCATCGTCACCACATCTTTTGTTTTTGGGCCACTGTCCACGACGCAGCCGTAGTCATAACTACAATCACTAAACTCTGCTTTGGTCATCATCATTTACTGGTTCCATTTCTGTCATTGTCCACCCTTACGTTGTCCAACCTGTGGTCATCGCCCCCACCATCAGTCACAACCTAGTTGATCTACCGCCACTGCGTCCCGTTGTTGCTCAAAATATATAGGCACCGCAACGACGACTCAGGTTAGGGGTTGTCACTTTGATCCCCAACCTCTCCGTTTAAGTTGTCTCCCAACATCAAACTATGGGAGATAGACCCTGTGGAAATGAGATGAAGAAAGGCTAGTCGGGAACCAACTAATCTGGGAGACACAGTTGAGTAACCAAGTACTTGTTTAGATTTAGCACTATATTAAGGATTCAATTAGATTTATAAGATTTGAAACTAGTGCCTTATGGAGTCAATACTCTTGCTTTACAAATTTTAAGACAAAATATAGGATGGAAAATTGTTGCTTTCATGAGTAACTATCCTATATGAAATGCAATTTCTAAGACTTATGTGAAATGCAGGAATCTTGGTTGATTTTACTTAGATGCCTATTCTAAGTATCTCTTTCGATCTTTGTCTGTATTAAGCCTAAACTTTATAGCAAATGGCAGAGAGAAGTCAAGGTGAAGCATACGAGGGTGTGATTAACAATCCCTCTACTTAAAATCTAACGTACAAGGTGTCTACAGTGTTGCAGAGGTTGTGGCTCTGACGACTGCAGTCTGCAAGGTCATCGTTTTCGATACTAAAAAGATAGACTTCTCAAGAGAAAACGCAAAGATGTTCCTATCTCTCTTTCAACCAAACTTATGCTTAGAGGTCGATTATTAAATGCAAGACTAACTTAGAATGCAGATACAATGTGAGATTAGCGGATGTTTGATGAAGCACGGTTATTAAAACTTTGAAGTACTTAGATTATGATTTATTCTGAGCTATACACTAAGTATTTAAACAAGGAAATTCGATAAATAATCTCAATCACAAAGATGAATGCAAATCTTGTAAAGTGCCAACAAAGTAAAATAGATAACTTAAATGAAAAATTTGCCACCAATTCCCAATAGATATCTCAGTGTAAAATGCCAATGACAATTGCTTGAAATTCCAAAGGAGATTTTCAAATAGCCCAAATATTTGATTAAATCCAAATCAAAATGCTAATTAGAGAAAATTCCTTGGCTCAAAGAGAAATTAGATTTAAGCACAATTATCATTCACAATTAAATGGAACAATAACTTATGCAAATAGAAAGTTAAATGCCAATGATTCTATCTTCTTTACCAATATGTGAGACAAATTTTCTTTAATCAGTGAACTTACGTGTGTGATAACAAGTATTCAGACTTAAATTCAATGCCAAAAATTCTTGCTGAAATGACATGAATGCATAAAATTTCAGAGTAAGTTTTCAAGACATCGATGAAGTTTCTTATGCAAGCGAGTTTCAGCGACTTAAATTAGTGCAGAAATATGTCAAACAGTCCCTCATTAATGAGCTAACAGCACTGAGATTTTCAAAGGTATTACTTAGGACAGCAATAAATTGTTTGACAGCAGTTAAGATATTTAATATCAAATCAGTGTTCAGTATCTTAAATGGTTATGAATTTACTATCCAAAATAAAGTGCAAATTAGTGCTATAACTAGACTTTTAGAGATAATTTTTTATAACAGTAGTTAAGAATTTAAATCAGAGTTTGTAAGAGCAGGAATTAAATTTAAGACAGTGAAAATAATGCCTACTGAAAATTCTTATGCCAGTCACTTAAAATTTTGATGAGACTTGTTAGTTAAATGCCAAAGTGAAATATGAGTTTAATATCATCGCTTTAGATATGATTAGCTTAATTAATTAGACAGCGAATGTATAAGGGTTTAGAAGCGGAAACTGAGGCCTTAGGCCTTGAAGTATTTTGCCAATTTTTTTCAGCGATGAGCAGCCTAAAAACACAGTTCCTTATCCACACTTCTCTTCAAAATTTGATAATACACCAACCCCAAATTCTGATTATTCTCCACAGTGGCTAAATCAATTTTGATGAAGTCCGGACAGCAAGTAAAGAAGACCAATGGTAGGGCTGAAAGGCTGCTTACAAGCAGCAAAAAAGATGACAGTGAAGAAAAGAGGCAACGTGAAGGGCTAGATGGAGGCTAAGGGACAGCGGCAAGGGTTTAATGGGACAGCAGGCACAGGCAAGAAGGCAGCGGAGGTGAGGTGGGCAAATATGGAGGCTGCCGAGAGGGTTTCAGGCTGCTATAGCCAGGGAATGCGGCTGTTGTGAGGGAGAAAGGAGGAACGGAGGAAGAGGAGGAGGATGCGGCAACAGGAAAGGAGGCAGGAGGGAGCAGCGGATGGGAAAGGAGGAGGGACAAGGGGTTGCGACAGAGGATGAGGGCTTCTACAAGCATCAACAGGGAAAAAAGGAGTTGCAGGCAAGGGAAAGAAGGGTTTGCAGCTTGGAGAAAGGCTCAAGCCCAACGCAAAGCTGCAAGGAGGGTTGCATTCAGCCTTGGAGAAGGCAGATTGGAGGAGAAAAAGCAACGTGAGGGCTAGGTTAGGCCTCTAGGGCCTTAAAAAAATTTGCCCAATGCTTCACAAAAAATTTCAAACCCCAATCTTCTTCTTTCAAATGGACAAAATTTGATTTTCGGTCCTGCAAACAATATTTGAGACAAGATCTTACCCTCCAAAGCCTCGATCTGTCTCAAAACTCCAAAATTTCCTTGAATACTCTTAGATCTACAATTGCACAAATAAAAATAAAATACCCAAGACCCAATATATACAAAAATTGAACTAAAACCCAAAACCCAGATGTTAGAAATTCAAAATTATTTCAGATCTATACAATTAAATTACAAATTTACCAGATCTGAGAAGTACGAGTCCAACTCTACTCCCAGATTTGTAGATTTAAGCTCTTCCTAGTTAGATCTATCTATTGAGTACAAATTATAAAAAATGATTAATTTAAAAAATGAGATACTAGCCCCAAAGACCTTGCAAAAGGAAATTCATAAAATAAGTCTAGAAATTTAAATCAGAAAGGCTCTTCAGATCTTATGCCTTAGGAGTCAACTAGTCCAGCTGAGGACTTCCCCAAAGGCCTAATTTTTTAAATCCAAATGATTTCTGCACACTTTAGATTAAACTACCAGATTAATAAAGTCATAAAATAATAATGTAAATTTTCAAGAATTAGAGATACTTACTAACTCTATTAAATTAAAATTTTATTTCAAACCCAATAATCTATGCAAGATACATGTGCAATAGATTATTCCACAGATTATTAATCAGCAATTTATAAAAATAATATTCAACAAAACATTAAAAACAATATTACCATAAGCTGCAGGAAAATAACACCACCATCAATGTAAACCCCAAAGACTTTGCGTTATTATTATTCGAGAAAAGATTACAAGAAAGCTTCAAGAGTAAGTACATGACTCAATGATCAGATGTTTTGTGCGACAAATCACTTCTAATTTATAGATAAATTCTCCAAACGGCTAGTTGGCTTGATCCTCGTCAAAGTAATCTCGACCATTAATAAAGATTTAATTATCTTTTAATCTCCACCGTCGAAATATTTATTTTTTGAGGCTTTTTCGAATTTCTCTTTTAATTTTTTTAATTAGCTCTAAATTAATTATTTTGAGCTAATTTCCTTAAAAAATTGACTTGAATAAGTACACAACTCAATGATCGGATGTTTTGTTCGACAAATCACTTCTAATTTATAGATAAATTCTCCAAATGGCTAGTTGATTTGATCCCCGTCAAAGTAACCTCGACCATTAATAAAGATTTAATTATCTTTTAATCTCCCCCATCAAAATATTTATTTTTTAAAGATTTTTTGAATTTCTCTTTTAATTTCATTTTAATTAGCTCTAAATTAATTATTTTGAGCTAATTTCCTCAAAAAATTGACTTTGACTTAACCACCAAAGCCGAAGGGTCCAAAATTTCTTGAAATTTTCAATATTCCCTTAATGGGGGACTTCCAAAGAGTTAATTTCTCTAGAACCCACGAATTTTTTATCTTGGAGAATTTATTTTTCCTAAGACTTAATTTTGACTCTAATTAATTAAATTTTTGACTTTGGATTTTTAATTTATTTTTGCCAGAAAATTTAATTAATTGACACATGGGGGATTAATTTTTTCCAACCCTCTAATATTTTAGCCATGGTGCTAAAATATTATTTACATAAGATAATTAAATTTCAACCCGCAAAAGGGGAAAATTCATTCGTTATAGACCCTCAATTATTTTACCCAATTTGTTAAAATTTCTGTTTTCCCACCCCGGTTTTCAGATTCTCCTTATTTCTCCCATGTAGTTAAATGCCCTTTCCCATAACCATACATTCAACAAGCTGGAAAAAATAAATTTCGCTGAAAACACAAATTCTAGAAAATTTACAGAATGCTGGAAATTGCAAAAATAAAAATCAGCAGTAATAAACAGCCATTAAAACACATTAAAACACTGATATTTTTGGTCAACGTGACCCTGGAAAAACCCCCTACAACTCTTGGGGAAAACCAGTTTGAGAGCTCTTCTTTATTTCTGAAAAAATGTCTTTTTACAGCAAGAAAATTTCAGCAAAAATTACAGCAAAATAATTTTTTTTCAACAAGCAAACTTATCAGTTTTCAGCCCAACGGACCACCTGGAAACTTCTCAGTTTTCAGCAAAAAATCAGCTTTTTCTGCTTTTTCTTGCTGCTGTTCTGCTTGTCTTTCTGCTGTTCTGATTTTGCTGAAAAGCTGCCTGGTATGTGTGCCAAACTGCTGCCTCTTTCTCCTTCTTGTCCAGAAATCTCCTTTGCTCTCTTGCTCTCCTTCTCCCAATCTGCTCATGAAGAATTGAATTGAATGAGATCTTTTCCTCCTTTTCCTCCCTTAATATAACTCCAAGTGACTTTTGGGTGATCTCTAAATCCAATGGCTGAAATAGATTTAGATCAATGGCTGAGATTAAATGCACATTTAAATCTCACTTTCTGTTTTTTAATTCACCCACTTTAATAAAGACCCACTTAGTCATTTATTTCCAAAGTCACTTTTTCTTTCTAATTTTTCATTGACTTTATAAAAGTCACTTTAAAATTAGACTTTAGTAACTTTATCACTTAAAGTCACTTTTAAATTAGATTTTAACTTTATAAAAATTATAAAGTCACTTTAGGAGAAAAATTAAAATCTTTTGGACACTTTTCCCTAGGCTAAGGATCAAAGCCTAAGGGAACCACCTGTCCTCCGGTACCAAATTTCAACACTCCCTCTTACCGAGGAAGGTGTTCCTCACCACACCCATCTTGTCTCTGAAGTAAACATGCTTGCCCCGTGGTAAGGCTTTGGTAAGAATGTCTGCTACCTGCTCATCAGTGGAAATATACTCAAGCTTCACAGCTCCCTTCTGAAATAGTCTCTGATGAAATGATATCTGATCCCGATATGCTTTGACCTGTCATGAAATACTGGATTCTCCGTGAGTTTAATGCAACTCTGATTATCACAGTAAACCACTGAAGGTCTCAACGGCTGACCAAATAAGCCAAACAACATCTTGCGAAGCCAGATGGCCTCACAACTAGCTAGACTGGCTGCCATATACTCTGCTTCTGCTGAACTCAGTGCTACTGACTGCTGCTTCCGGCTGAACCATGACACTACTGCTTAACCCAACCCAAAACAACACCCTGAAGTGCTCTTCCTATCAGAAGCACAACCTGCCCAATCAGAATCAGTGTATCCTACCAATCTCACTCCATCTCCCTGCCTGTAGTCCAGACCATAATCCACTGTCCCCTGCAAGTACCGCAAATTGTGTTTTGCAGCCACCCAGTGAACCTTCCTAGGCTCACACATAAACTGACTCATCGTGTTGACTGCAAAACAGATATCTGGTCTAGTGTTGACCAAATACATCAAGGAACCAATCAGCTGCCTGTATAATGTGGGATCCACCAACTCGGAATCTGAAGCATGAAGCTTCTTCCAGTTGGTGATCATTGGTGTCGACATGGGTCTACAATCCTCCATGTGGAATCTGCTAAGGATGTCAACAATATACTTCCCCTGCCCTAGGAAGAAATGCCCCTCCTCCTGCCACACCTCCAAACCCAAAAAGTAATGCATCAAGCCAATGTCTTTCATCTCAAACTCCGTCGCAAGATCTCTCTTGCAGTGCTCTATGAGTCTCTCTGCACCTGTAATGACCAAGTCATCCACATACAACACCAGAATGAGAGGCTCCTCACCTATCACAATAAAATAAAGGTTCGGATCTGCCTCACTCTTTGTGAAACCCATCCCCTGCAAATAAGTATCTATCCTGGAGTACCAAGCTCTGGGAGCTTGCTTCAGGCCATAAAGGGCCTTCTTCAGTCTGCACACATGGGACTCCTTCCCATGCACCTCAAAGCCCTGTGGCTGCTCAATGTACACCTCCTCCTGTATGAAGCCATTGAGAAATGCGTTCTTCACATCCATCTGGTGGATCTTCCAACCCATCTCTGCTGCTATCGATATAATGGAGCGAATCGAAGTATATCGAGCCACGGGAGCGAAGGTCTCCTCATAATCAACTCCCTCTACCTAGGAGAACCCTCTAGCAACAAACCTCGCTTTGAATTTCTCAATGCTGCCATCTGCAGCATGCTTACCTTGTAAAGTCATCTGGAAGTAACCACGGACTTGCCCTCAGGCCTCGGCACTACCTCCCAAACATCATTCTTCATGATAGAAGAATACTCCTCCTGCATGGCCTCTCTCCAGACCTGCTGGCTAGCTGCCTCCTCATCGCTAGAAGGCTCAGAGTCAAGGATGCTGGTAACCATCGACATATAGCTACAAAATCTCTCAGGTGGTCTACTCTCTCTGACCGGCCTCTTCGGCTCAGCAACAGATGTGGCATCT
>APFE030753843.1:0-25152 GCA_000404065.3 Pinus taeda
TGTACAACGGTAAAGAAACACACTTTACCTAACTCTATACCTAACTCTGTACTAGACCAAGTTGAACTTAACTATTTCTTATGTGTCGGAATATCCTAACATCCCCCCTTAAGAACAACTTGGGATAGGATTGAAGGATTTACAAATATGACACAATAGGAGAAGGAAGGAGGCACTAGAGCCTATAAAAGCAATGATTTTAGAATAACCCACATAAGTTTTGAAGTGCTTAAGAGACTTGACCAGGGCATAAGCTTGCTTTTCCATGGTGTTGTACTTCAATTCGGAATTTTGAAGCGCTCTACTCATGAAAGCAATAGGCTGCTCATGACCATCTTTATTCTTTTGTAATAGGACACCATCAATGGTATCTTCGGAAGCGAAAGAAAAAATTATGAAATCCTTGGAATAATCGGGACTAACTAAGACAGGAGCTCTTGCAATAGCGCAAACAAATTTTACATCTTTCTTTAGAAGACTTTGAATAGGATTAGCTATTTTTGCGTAATTTGGAATGAACCTTCTAAGAAAATTTGTCTTTCCAAGGAAAGACTGAAGGGATTTAAGATTATGAGGAAGAGGAATCTTTTGGATTGCTTCAATTCTTTCAGGATCAATCTTGATTCCATCCTTAGAAATGATATGGCCAAGTAATTTCCCTTCGGTTACTCCAAAAACAGACTTAGCTGGATTCAAAGAAATCTCGTATTCTCTAGACCTATCGAAAACTTGCCTAAGATGATTTATATCACTGATACCATCTTTAGAAAATAAGTAAGATCATCTTGGTAAATCTCAATAAATTTCCCGATCAACCCCTTGAAGGCATAATCCATAGCCCTTTGAAATGTAGCCCCAGCATTGGTTAATCCAAACGACATTCTAATGTATTCAAAAATACCCCATGGTGTTGTGAATGTCGTTTTATGACGATCTTCCTTTTTAACCCATACCTGATTGTACCCAGAAAAACCATCTAGCAACGACATCATTCCAGAACCGGTTACTCTTTGCAACAAAGTCTCCATGTTTGGCAAAGGGTAATTATCTTTCTTGCATGCTAGATTAAGATTTCGAAAATCGACACAAAGCGTTATCGTACCATTCTTCTTCCTAACAATCACCAGATTTGAACACCATGTCGAATGCCTTGTTTGAGTGATGATTCCAGCGGCAAGCATTTTCGCAAGCTCTTTTTGAACCAAAGGGGCTAACTTAGGATTAATCTGCCTAAGCTTCTAGCAAAAGGGTTTATCATTTTCATCTTTTAAGGGGATAGTATGTTCCATGACATCTTCCCTATAGCCCTTTAATTCATCATAAGAAAAAGCTAAAACATCTCGATAGTCGCGAAGTAAATTAGTTAACTTTTTTCTTTCCTCCACACTAGTACCTTTACCAATTTTAACAATCTTCGGGTTCTTAGGAGTACCAATGTTTATCTCGAGATATTCGCCTGGGTCCATTTTATTTTCCTCTCTCAATTTCATGGCATCATGACGATCAAAGTGTTGCTCTAAGGCAACGACATTCCTAGGAGTAGGATTTATGATATGCTCATGATTTAAAGATCCATCCTCCTCAGAATCTATTTGGAAATCTTCAAACTCATCCAGACTACTAAGAAAACGAATGACTTGTTTTTCATCATTAAAGACTTGCCAATGCTCTGAGTTATCTGGAACAGATGGTCTAAATATTACTTCCATTTTGATCTTATCCTTAATTAGCTCATTAGTTAACTGAAAGGTAGTAGCAGCTACGGCAAGTTCATCTACCAAACTATTTTGCTCTCTTGGGATAGCTTCGAGGTCAAGGGCATCAAAGTGCTCCATAGTATCCCACACAACATTTTGATAATTCCTTAATCTTTGATTTTTACATGTGAATTTATTTTTAAGTTGCATGATAATTAAATCAGAATCTCCCTTAATGCTAAGCAAATTAATTTTCAAAGACTTTGCCAATTCAAGGTCCAACAATAAAGCCTCATATTCAACAACATTGTTGGTTGCTTGAAATTCTAATTGATAGGCAAACTTGAAAATGTGATCAAGGGGAGATTTAAGCACTATTCCAACACCTTTACCATGCCTAGATGATGCACCATCAAAGTACATGTACCAAACTCTATCATTGAGATCCTTAATCTTATCATTAGGAGGAATTATGAACTTAGACATGATAGCGTAATTCCCAATGTCAAATTGCTCTTTAATTATCTCGTTGTGAGGTCTCTTAGGATCTTCAACATGGAATTTTCTTTCGGGCTCTCTATTAAGTCTTACAAAACCATCACCTCTAGGAGAAGGAATCATAGCATATGACCAATTCATTTGAATACTTCCTCCTAGATCAGAGGCCCACTTTCTGGATAAAAGCGTACCCCGGGCATTAGGCACATCAACAACAACAATATCCATAACAATCATGATGTCTGGGTAAACTGATAGATGAACTTGTAAATCTTTGATGAAACCATGCACTTCAATTTTCTTAGAATCCATGGCACATATGTTATAGTAGGGTCTAGAAACTCTTAAGTTACGCTGTTCCATGACCCTCTTAGTCATGACACAAGCTGATGCACCAGAATCCAACATGCAATTATTCAATTTATATCCATTAACTAACAAGGTGATAAAGAAAGGCTGGTGATCTTTGTTATCCGCATCCAAGCTTTGCAAATATATGGGAGCATCGTGATAGTCAACTTCTCGAGTCACTTGTTGAGAAATATTTACTTGAGGACCTTGAATAGCTTTTAGTAACTTATCTCTTTGGGAAGGGAGTTTAGCAATCTCGGAGATAGGAACCCAGATTTTCGCATTGTTAAACCAATTTCCCAAGTCAACATCTAATCCAGAGTTTAAACCAGGGTCAAAAGTTCGAGGGGTAATTTGATTTCCGCTTTGATCTTTATCCCTTCTCTGATAGGTCAAACCTTTATCTCTAGCAATTTCCATGATTTGCTCTGGAGGGGGTTTTTCACCATATAACCTAGCCAAAATGTCATCTTCATTTTCAAGGTTATTTATACTAAACGCTGATGAAGGATTCATAACGTCACAACTATTTTCCTTGACCTCTATCCAATCATCCATAGACAAAGGAAACTTGCTACCTACTACATTTATTTGATCACCTACCCTAAACATTCCATTATCCAGGATTCTTCTAACGATGGGACAAGTGGCCTCTTCATGAAGAGCATCACAAACCCGACAGTAAGGAGGAGCATTATCAACCAAATTAGTAAACGGATTAGGAGGTCTTTGCTCGCTAGATTAACCCTTCTTTTGCCAATTGTTATTTCTGTTATTATTATTTCGAGATTGGAAATTTTGTGGGTGTGCTCTTTCCATTTGGACTAACCTATTCTGCAAAGTAGATATCTCCTTATTATGATTAACTTCCATGGTTTCAATCTTTTGGAGCAATTTGAGAACAAGTTCGTTTTCAGGATCTTGAACTGCTTTTCCCTTTAGGTTCTTTTAGTTTCGTAGCATCCCTATCGAAACCTGGGATCTCAGTCTTCCCAGATGCTGCCTTGTCCTTTTCAAGCTCTATAGCTAAGGCCTGACAATCCCTATAATCATTAAGTCTAGCATGCCTTAATTCATAAGATGGCTCAGGACTAAAGGCGTCAATGTAAAAATCTCGAAGAGATTTGTCGGTAGGTTTATAGTCTTGAGGTAATTCTCTAACAATACCATTAAACCTTTTGTTAAATTCTTCAACAGTTTCATTCTCTCTTTTTTATTATGCTAATAGCTTTTACGAGGTGTCTTCCTTTTCTCTTATCTCCATACTTTTCTTTGAAGGCATCGATGATCAATTGTAAAGAATCAAATGAATTCTGAGGCTTTTCAGTAAACCACTCATGAGCATCACCCCCCAAGGTTAAAACAAAAAGAGTCATTCTAACATCCTCATGATTGAAATCAACAGACCTTGCGTACTTAGCCATCCATATACTAAAATCTCTCAGATGCGAATTAGCACTAATCGCATTATCTCCCTGAAAGCTAGGCAACTTATCTAACCCAAGTGATGGAAGATCATTGGGATACCCTGGAATGTTAGAAAAATTGCAAGGGGCATACATATCCATGATGTCATGCCCAGCTTGACTAGTAAAAAGCAAATGGATATCAGAGAGGGCTTCTTGTCCGAAGTTAACAAGAAGTGTTCGAGAAGAGAGTTTGTGTAATCGTACCCTAAGAGCCCTTTCAGAATCAGAAGCAAGATTGCACAAACTACTTAGATGTCTTCTAGTATACACTCTTGCAGATGATATATGAAGTGGAGTCGCCACTCGGACAGGAAGTGAAACACAGAAAAGCTCGAAATGAAAGGACCAAAGACAGAAAAAAACTTCGTCCCGAGCAATGGTGCCAAAAAATGTTGTCGCACAGATTGTCATGACAATGCTCAGACCGGGCGCTGTCACCCTGATCCCCAATGTCTCCGTTTAAGCCTGTCTCCTGCGGCTAAGGGGGGGTAGACTCTATGGGACAATGGATGACCAACTCTGGACCAGTTGGGTTGGGAGACACGAGGGGAAACAAGCACATAATTGATTTTATTAAGTTAATAGACCAGTGCCTTATGGAGTTAATGACTGAATGATTATTTATCAAATGCTTGCAGACATATGAACTCGTTAACAATCATTTACCATCAAGTAATTCAAACAAAGATTAATTTTTACCAAATGAGAGATAATCGATGAATGCTCAATGGCTTAACGATATTCCAGCAATTAAAATACGAAAGATCAAATGCTTTAAATAACCATGTAATTTTAAATGCTAACCAGTTATCACTTTCATATAGCTAATTTTTAAATGAACAGTTAAGCATGTTTAACCACATAAAAATGATAAATATTAATCCCACATTAAAATTTTAGCCTCAGCAGAAAAGATATATTGCAAACATGACAAAGCTTTGAGCCAAGACTGAATCTGGCAAAATATTTTTATATTTTCAAATAAAACAAAAATAAGCTAAGCAAAGACTAGATTCTAAGTAAAGTAACTTAAATCTAAATAAAAATTTAAAATATGGAACAAAAAAAAAAAGAAGCTAAAAGTTATTTTTTATGCTTTGCTTTTTTTTTTTTTAAATCAAATGAAATGAAAAAGAAAACCAAAAGTAGAAAAAGTGAAACTTTGAAGGAAAGATTTTTTAAGCCCTTTTTTAATTTTTTAAATTTTTTTATAATATTTTTAATAATTCAAAATGAAATAAAACTAAATTAAAATAATCTAAGATTTAAAATTAAATTAGAAAAAAAAAAAACTAAGTTAAAAAAAACTAAAACTACGTAACCAAAAGCTTTAAAAAAATTGAATTGAAAATAAAGTTTAATCTAATTACTCTAACTGCATATACCAAGCTAAAAAAGGGCTAAAGTCGTATTTAATATGCAGCCACAGGTTTACAGGGATAGCGGCAAGCTACGAATTCGTAGAGGGTTGCTGCTGCGTATTTCAGATCCTGGACGACGGGCGTGAGAACGACGGAAGAAGCATTGTTTCTGGCAAGCAGGTGAAGTGAGAGAGACAGGACGGTGGATGGGGAAGAGAAATGCGGGTAGATAAAAAGGCTGCGCAGATAGGAGAATGAAATGGCCAGAGAAAAGAGCTGTGTAGCAAGAAGGAAAGTTGAAAATGGGTAGAGGTATGGCAGTACGCAGGTGGATGGATAAGCAGGACGCTGGAGGAAATGGAGGTTGCAGAAAGCACGCTGGTTATGGCAGCGATGAAGCTACGTGAGGGGAAAAAATGATCACATGGACAGCTTGTGAGTGGTCTCGAAGACTGCGTGGGAGAAAACAGAAAGCTGGAGCAGAGGATTCAGTTTGAGAGTGCGTGGGTGGCACGATGGGCAGCAGATGGTTCGATGCAGGAGACACGCGGATCTGCCAGCGATGGTAGCTTGTGTTTGCAGCTCCAAGGGGATGAGTGGCAGTGCTTGGGTGTTGTGGAGATATATATTAAAAAAAACGTAGACTTGCCTCAAAAATTTGAAAACTTTCTTGCGACATAATGGCGCCCTGAACAATAGCAAGGAGAGATCAAACCCTCAAAAAAATTTCGGAAAACCCTGCAAGAACTGAGTCTGAAGCTAGATCTTGCCCTCTGACCTAGATCTGGCTTTCAAATGAAAATTGTTTTCTCAGCTTTGCGACCTGCAATGGCAAAACAAAACACCCAAAGATAATATATGCAAGAACTAAAACTAAAACCCTACAAACCAATCAAACAGTTACAACTTACAATATTTACAGATTGCAGGCTTTTAAATAGCTAGATTTGTCATTAATCCATAGAAATACTTTTAGAATGTTAGATTTACTATGAGATACTTCAAAAAACTTCTCATGCATTCAAAAGATAATTTCAAATGATAAAACCAGGATCGAAACTGGCTGGGCTCTTCAAGAAAAATGCTTTACGGGAGTTGGCTGGTTCAGCCGAGAACTTCCCCAAACGCTCACTGATGTTCACAATCTGGATTTCCTGCACAGCTCACTTCAGCTATCAATAAAGAGAGAAAAAACAATATTGAATTTCGAATCCAATGGAGATACCTGCTATTCTTTCCAGAAATTCTACTACTATTAAAACCCTAGTGAGTAAACAAGATATCTGTGTTCAACATCACTCTTCACCAAGCTGTTGCTAATGGCTGAAAATAAAATTATGCAGAAAATAAAGTAGCTTACAACGCTTCAAGAGAGTAACACCAGCAAGATTTCAACCCCAAAGTCTTTCTTTATTGCATAAGAAAAAATTTACAAGAGAGCTTTCTTCAGCACAAGACTCACAGATCGAATGATCTCACCCCTAGCACCCTATTTAAAGGAAAAATTCCCAATGGCTAGTTCGAGTGATCCATGTCAAAATGATCTCGACCGTCGATGAGGATCAAGATATTTTTTAATCTCATCTGTCAAATTTTTAATAAATTTAAAGTTAAAATTTTGTATTTGTTTTCTCAAAATTTCGACTTATTTTATTATTATTTTTATCTATTATTTGATTTTTTAATTTTCTTAATTTTTTTAATTTTTATTTTTGGATTCTCGAACTTTGCTTTTGGAAAAATCACTTAGGACCTAGGACTTAGGACTTATGAGGGGATTAAAACATTTTCTAACCCTCAAGACACTTTCCATCATGGCTTTTACAATTTTACATCTCAAGGGGGAAAACCCCATTTGACATAGACCCTCATAGACAACCCAGTTCTACAACCAAATATAATTTAGCAGATCAACGCACTAGGATTCCCCTAAGATTTTAATGACAAAATTCATTTCAGCTTTGGGGTTAGGCTGAAGGAAAACTCTGCCGATCATGGATCGGTGAGACAAAAAACCTTCTGGAACGTAGATTATCACTAAAAAATTAGGTCCACCTAGGCAATATACATACATGACTCATATCTGCTAAGATTATTTACAATTTATACATGCAAACTGGGTTTACAACGTAACACGATCAGGTTTATGATGGAAGTCGAATGGCACGGACACATCGCTGAAGCACTATCCCTTTTGAAAAAAAAGGGGGTGTACTGCTATGGGTAGTTGATACGTAGTGGTCAACAGGAGGTTGAGCAAGGGATCAACCCTTGCATATTGGAGGATTTCGGCAGAGTTTCGGGTAGAGTCTTGGAGGGCTTACTTCAGTGGCAGCGCAGAGCCTTGAGGGACAACATAGATCCTCAAGGGGGTGATTTTCGGGGGTCAGCTATTTCAAAAAAGCTTTCTGGATTTTTCTGGGTTTATTGAGCAGAGGCTGATTCCAGAGTTTCAGCATTTTCTGTGGAGGGGAACAGCTCCAAATCCTCACTTGATTCTAGCAATAGCAGCAGCACAGCAGTTCTCCGACAGCTTGGACGTAGATCAAAGAGAGGCCATTTTCTTCCGTTCTTAGTGTATTTCTTCACTTTCCTTGTGCAAGTCGAGGTGCTATCTTTCTGATCACCTTTGTACTCCATCCATTACTCAGCGTAATAAAATGGCTTAGCATTTCTCTCTGCATTTCTTGAGTATCTACTATATTCCATATATATTATTGTATATTGCACTACTATTATTTTTATCTCTGTGAGCTTCCCAGCTACTATACCACTTGTGTGTTTTTCTGGTTGGAATTTGCTTATGTTCGAGGGATATTCCTGGAAAGGGATATTACAGACAATGACAACAATACTCAACAGTATTCGACATAGTGACAACAGTATACAATAGTATTCAATAGTGTTCGGCACAGTGACAACAATATACAACAGTTGACATCAATTTGTGACAGCACATTACAACCATCAGTATGAGGATTTGGATTCCTAACATGATTAGATCTGTCTCATATATATATATCATTATTGTTTTGTTGGATAGATAAAGTTATGGATCGTTGTACTCTCTTTTGCTACACCATCTGATGACGATCTAAGAAGAAGATGATTTGCAAGGGTTTTCCCCATAGTGAGTCCTGCCCTGGTCTCGGACCAATCCTGGTGTCTCTATGTGTGTGTATGCTTTCTTTTACTATTCCTTTTATATTCCGCTGCATTGATGATGATGGTGATGTTGTTTCTTCCTATGTAATTGCATATGTTGTGTTGAAGGAAATGTAACTAGGTTTGGTCTTTATAAATGTACTTTTGATATTTGTATTTATTTAATAAAAGAAATATTATTTTTATAATATATGTCAATGAGTTTCTTGCTCATTGAAGTAGGTCTAGCACATGTTAAAGTGCTATAGGTGAGTCAAAGAGTCAAAAGAATTATGCTGAAGACCTTAAGGGCATGTTACTATATGTATGCTTATGTATTAGAGTCAAAGAAGACACCTCCAAGCAAAGTCAAGTCTCCTCCAAGCAAAGGCACCATCAAAGGAAGCAATCTGTAGCAAAGAAGACAAGTCGGCCTGCAGTCTACAAGTCGGCCTTAAGAAGGGACAGACCTCTATATATAGAGGTTGTCCACTCCAATCTTAAGCCCACTCATCTCTGAAATCAGCGAAGTGAAGGAAGCTGAGAAAAGGGTGAACGAAGGATGAAGAAGGGGTCTCCAAGTGCAGCGAAGAAGAAGGATACACAACCGAGCCTAAAAGGACTGTTTCTAGGGCAATCTGCAGTCACACATGCGAGGAAAAAGAAGGATGCCTGCGGTCATAACAGCAGAAACTCACTGTCAACATATCTCGTCACTTGGGCTAGAAACATTGGCCTAAAAGGCCTCCCACTCAAGCGAAGAAACAAGGAAGGAAAGCGAAGTTAATAGGACTGTTCTAAAGCCTATTACAGTCACACGTGTGAAGAGGAGGCTGTCTCTGCTGTCATAACAGCCCTCCCATTACAGTCATACAAGTTCATTGGTTGGTGAAGAAGAGGAAGACATCGTTCCATGTAAAAGGGTCTCATGAAAGATCAAGGATAAGTGTCTCTTCTAGAGCAAGTGCAACAAGATCTAACAACAGTTGGAAGGAGGACGAACTACCGGGAAACGAAGTGCTGGGGAACAAAGTGCAGAAAGGAGAAAGAACTTGACTTGTGCTTGGAGGACATTCTAGTCAATGTTCTAGGGTTTGGCATTTATCAATAGAAGCTTCAATAAGAGAAACTTACTAAAGGGTTTTCCTCTCAAGAGAAGAGAGGTTTTGGCCCTAGCAGAGAGCCAACATCTTGTGTTCTTGTTCTTATGTTTCTGGTAGCAGTTCTGATGAAGTACACGAACATGCATTAATAAGAAGAGGAAGAAGATTAAGCTAACAAGAAAAAGTAAAAAGACTCCACAAATTGTTATCAAGTCAAGAAGAATCACACCACACCTAGCTAGTTTTTGTAATATTCTAGCTAGAAATTTGACAATGAAATACCAAAACATGCACTAGCTACAACATAAGCATGCTGCATAACCATGAAAAATTCTGAAAACAACACATGCAAAGACAAATTAAAACTCCATAGGGCAAAAACAATAATCCTAAGCCATTTTATTGATAATCATGGAATCTGAGTACAAATGGAGATGGAAAGTATGCACCTGAGCATGCTACAGTTTGCAAGAAAATACCAAGGTGAGAATAGCTGAAAATATTTACTCAAAATGGCTCCTCCCAGCTGTGCGTTCAACCCAGAAAATTCTACAACTTCCACTGTAGGTGAACTGATATTTGAGGGCCCAAAACCCCTCCAAAAATTTTGCAAAATTAGGAGTAGGCTCCTTGATGTTAGTCCAGCAAAACCCAAAAATGCTTTGGGCTAATTCCGACCTCCCAGAATTACCCAAATTTGGTGCTA
The DNA here is from genome assembly GCA_000404065.3 of Pinus taeda. NCBI lineage: Eukaryota > Viridiplantae > Streptophyta > Pinopsida > Pinales > Pinaceae > Pinus > Pinus taeda. Next base: position 10,330 of record APFE030753843.1, read on the forward strand.
TGCCCTTCTCTACTGGTTCTGCATCCCCCTCAAGCTATTGCTGCAAATCTGGCCCTGTTTCCTCCCTCAAATGGGGCTGTAAAATACTCTGCAAATTACTCCTGGAATACTCCCAGAAGGTAAGAGGGAAATTCCTTCCTCAACCTCGGACAACTCAGCTAGCAACAACTCCACAAATTTCTGCCCAACAAAAGACTGCGCAGGCCCTAGGAATGTTGAGTTTGGTTTTCACCGGAGCAAGAATCTCCAGCCCTGAAATTATTCACAAAATCTGGTCCAATATCAGGGGACTTTCTCCTAAATTCTCCAGTTGAATTTCCCTTTGAAGATCCCTCAACCAAGCAAATCGATTTTTGCCATTACATCCCCCTGGAAGTTCACACTGGCTGAAGTATGGCTAGAAATAACCCACAAACTCTAGAAATCTCCTCTCCAATAGGATCTGAAATTCTCTCCTAGGGTGGAACTGTAAGTCGACCGAAAGATAGTTGGAATTTCTCGGAAACCCTTGTGCTCAATGCACCAGTTGACTTGGTTGAACAACTCAAGCAAACTCTCAAGTTAGATGCACAAGCAAGGAACCCCAAAAATGAGTTTGCTCTTGCTTTTTTTAGGTACTGTCCTCTCTCACCCTTGAGGTCCCCACCAATTCGATCCCTTTGAGCGTTTTCCCTCCTTGTGGGTCGAATTCCTCCTAAGGGTTCAATTTCTATTTTAGTGTGGCCCCCACAACTCACCACTTTAATTTTTATCCACTTTTTCTAAGTTGCCTTCTTTTCCTCTTTGCAAAAAATTAATCCCAAGTCTTCTAACCCATTCTCCTAAGTCCAAACGCCAAAGTATTTAGTAGGTAACAAAACTGCAAAATTGGGAATGCTCCTTAGACAAATTTAATAATTGGGGATATGACATTTTTCTTAGGTCATCTTTTCCTAAACATAAGAAAGAAGTTATAAATAACTTGCATGTCGTGCGTGTCTCATGTCTCATGCAAACCTTCATGCATACCTCACATGTCGCATGCAACCCTTATGCATATCTTGCATGTCACGTGCAAGCTCCTAAAGAGGCAAAACAAGATCTTCCTAGCTAAGACACCAAGCTAGAAGACCTTTCGCAGCTACAGAATTCAACATACACCTCAAAATTAAATTACTGCACAAAAATATTCATCAAATGATACATAAGTGGAAAACCAATGATTTGGTGTCAAATACGGGATTTGGCCATGGGAGGAGTGCCAGCATGTCCAGCTTTAGCCCCAATCTAAAGAGTGAACATCTTTGATATATATTCTCATTCTAGTTGAGATCTGAACTTCTTACTCCACCATAGAAGTGGTGATTTCTTGCAGATTGGAAGGAGAGAAATTCTTATTCAACATGACCCTACATCTGAGCATCAAAACATAAGAGATCTCCACTAGCTGAATATGTTTGTACCAAGCTCCCTAAACATCCAATGTGTTTCAGAATAGCTCATTTCCAGTACACAGGGCTGAACTCTAATATTTTCAATTATTTTAGTTGCCAATGGCCATTAATATTGAATTTGAATTTAGTACTTTTTCTCTCAATGCAAGTCTAAGTGGCCTCAAAGCATTCAGCTGCTTTTGTTGCATGTGAACATGTGCACTTGATTTTATTAAGAGCTACAGGGCCTGTGGATATATGTATTATAACATGTTTTGTAACGCTGAATAGGGTTAGAGACAAATAATCTTTTAAGTTACTAATTTTACTAGTCAAGTGACCAATAGCTAATTCATTCCGTCCATGTCATTCAGAAATGGATGGAGGCCAGATCAACCTACACTTGCTGGCAAAGCTAGCACTATTCGAGCTGTCTGGGATTGTACTTTGCAGAAAGCAAGCAGTTCACGTTGGAGGTCTCGTGCTTCAAATGTGTGTCAAATTACACATGATAACAGGGAGAGTAGATCTGCTACCTGTGAAAAATATGACGAGTCCAAACAAGTTTCTTCAGGAACAGATCTTGGGCCTTCCAAGAGGTATTTGTTGCGATTCAAGTCAGTTCTTCAAAAGGCAGGAAATTTTGGGTGGTCCAAAGCTGACATTGACAACACATATGATGCCAGTGTTGAAGCATTAATGAAGAACTCCACCACAAATCTAAAAGGTGTTACTAGTAGTACGGGGAGAGAATATTATGAGCATGCAATAAATGACTTTACTATCTCTGCTTCTTCATCTGTTGGACATGAAAGTACAGTGCTCTCAACAGAAGACATAGATGCTGGAAAAGAGATGGATGATGGTAATCAACTTCCAGTGTCCAGCCAAGCTCTGTTTCACTCTGATTATGACAGTGAAATAGCAATTCCTGAGGAGGCACAGGATGTTATAGTTCCAATGTCTGACACAGGTTTGAAAAGTGAGTAAACATACCGGAAGGTTAAGTCAAAAATATCGGAAGTGTGGTTTGGTGAACCTGATGAGAGTACTTCTGGTTCCCACTAACATGATAAGGCCAGTGGCTTAATTCAATACATACATGGATGCATCTTAAAATTAACGTTTAGTAAGTCTCTTGAAGGAGTATTTGCTGGAGATGAGACACATTTTCTAACTGTTAAAAATATTCAGTCCTGTAAATATATAATATTTAATGGACTGCCCATTAAGTTTTGGTGATTGATTTGTATTTATCGCTGAGGCAATGGCTGAGTCATTTACACAGGATCCATTTCTGTGCAAGTTCCTTACTTTTCATAAAATGATCAGGCTCTTTGATTTATATTTGCATGCAGCTAACACCTCCTACATCCTCTGCTTCAGGCTAAGTAACTGCTTCAGAATTAGCATATGTATTCTATAGTCTGGTGGCGGACACATATATCAAACTGAGAGTGATGTAAAAATTGATAAAATCCATTGTGCTTTTACATTCTCCTCTATTTCATTCTCTATATTCCTTTCTGACATTCCTTCTCAACATATAATCTGTGTTTCAGTTTCCCTTAACAAAATATGCTCTCCTTTGGAGACAGGTATTTGTTGGAGTTTAGAATATAAGATACCATTGATTTCATAAATTATTAATGAATATCAGTTTGATGAATTACAGAATGGACCTTTGTTGGCTTTGACATTTATCAAATCATCAACAATACCATTTAGTTTTTGAAGTCTTTCTGTAATATGAGATGGAACATGAGTACTTCCTGCTTCTATTCCCCTCCTCGCCCTTCGGAACACTAAGGTTGACTAGTACAGTGGCATACATCATTCTTTGTGATTCCTTCACAATTACAAGCTTACTAGAATATCAAAATGGCATATCTCTTGTTGAGAATTTTGTTCCACGTTGATATGATTATCTCCCTGTTCATAATTGGGTTCTTAAATGCAATTACACCTTTGACTAGTTGTCTTTGCAGGTACTAACTGATTGTCATTTTATAGAGAGGTTAAGATTTATTCCTCCATTTTGTTTCATAAAATAATGAGCTCACAAACGTAAATAGATATGAGACCAGCTTTCTGATTATTTCAGATGATAAAAATACATGCACAACTCAAAAGATATGTTATTATTTTCTAAACCAAGATTCAGTCCACACTTTCTGAAACATATTTGCACATAGATGTTAGATAGGTGAATTTTTGGGACTGAACGTACTTCACTGTACAAGAGCTACGGAGCTTGGACGACTGCGTCAAAATCATTCTTCACTGGAGTGTTTGTCCGGGTTGATTATTTTTGTGTTTTATGCTATGTTTGTTGAGGTACTCATCAGATATTACATTGAAATGTGAATTGATTTGAGTGTCTGAAGATTTAGAACTTTCTGCGTTTATGTCAAGTCTAGTTATCCAGATTTCTGCTAGGATTGGCACTTTTACAAAAATACAGATACCCATCAAGTTGTAATCAAAGAGGATATGCTAGCTCTCCTTTCTTGTGCAGGAAAGGGAATCTTGTGTGACCACCCTTTGGCTCCGGAATGTGTCAATTTTGATGTACACGTATATTGACTTATGATGCAATATATATGATATACTTTCAAAATATAAAAGAAAGTAAGAATCTTTTAAAGCTCATTCTTATTTATGGATGATGCATATCAGCAAATGTGTATGCCTATCTACCAGCATTTTAGTTTTATTCTTTTAGACACTATACGTGTACATCACCTTCGATCTGATCACGTCCAATATATTAACAACATATTCTCTTACACAATAACGATATGATACATTAAGAAGGCCAATTGCAAATATCGTTAACGAACATAGCCATAAATAGCCAATTGCATGAGATGCAGACAATGTGAGAAAATGGCAATGCTTCTCAATATGCATGTAGCTTTCAAGGAAGCAAAACAGTTTTCTTCTCAATGCCACAAGGCTCAAGGTATATTCAAGTAGTATCAAAGCCACATCGTTAAGGCATTAAAAATTACAGTTGAGAAATTTACGGATTTTAAGAATGCTTTACTAGAATAAACAAAAGATCTTAAGGATGCTTGTGGGGATTCTCTGGATTTTAAATTTGTGAATTAGTAGGATATTTTATGTGTTATGTTTTTCGACCATATTTGGTTTATGACAAGATCTGAGCAATGATAAATTTGGTTAGATTCTGATTTTGAGGAATGATAAATTTGATTAGATTCTGATTTTAAGAATTTTTGGGAGTAACATGGTAATACAAATCTGTGTTTATTTTTACTTTAGCTTTGGCTTGATAAATTGAAATGAATAAAAGTTTTGCTTTGATAAATCCCATAGGTTTTTTGGGTTTTCAGTCCAGTAAATTCCCAACCAAAATGGATACGTATCTAGTCAAACCTCTATCGAGATTTATGTAGTGCCCTTTGTTACCTTTTAAACAAATTTCTTTAAAAAAGTGCAACCCTAATGGAACTTAGGGATGTTACTCATTGTCACCTCGGTGGATCTTCCACTCACATTCAGTCGGAGCTTCTCTAGAACAAGGAGACAAACCCTAGAAAGATAGTTTTTGATGTTTTCTTTGAGAATAAAATGGATGGTGGAATTTGTCAAGATCAATTTCTATCCAATTAGGCCATGGATTCAAGATCATGTGCATATTAGAACAAGATGGTTAGAATAGGATGGGGATGTAATTAAATCATCATAGATGTACCATATTTAGTCCAAAATAGAGCTTTATATGATGCAAGAATAATGTGCAACTAATAAATAAGGAAACAATAGACTCTTCTAACAATAAAAATGGCATGAGAAAGATCCTTCAATATCTCAACCTTACTTCAAGGACCAAGAAGGTTTTAACAATCTCAACTCTAATATCTTCTTATTGGTGCAAAAGTACCGTTCTACAAAAAATATTCCAGCAACAAACTAATGACAACTTTTTGCAAAATCTCTAAAAAATCATGAAAATAATAATGAGATGAAGAAACCTTAATTTGAACCACTGCCAATCCTCCAAAGATGTTCAATGGAATACTTGGAGGAGAAATCTCTATTTTCCAACCATGCCTTTTAACAAATGAGAATAATCTTTTATAGTGTTCACCCCAACCACTATTACTATTTCTTTAGAAAGCCCTAGAATCCTATGAAGGTGGAGCACTTTTACTTTGTTTGCCTTTTCATTGGATAAAATGCTTTGAATAGGTCCACATCAACATTCATCCTCTTTTTATTTCAGATATCCTCCTAAAGCATGTATTTATTCTTCACTGGAAGGATTGACCATGTTAACAATGCCACAGTGCATCTCCTCATGCAGAGAGCTATCCTTCAAATATGTAAAAATTGCCTCAAACGAAATGTTCTTACCCAACACTGCCCCTCAAAGGTGAGACATGCCTTCAAAGATGTAGACGTGCATTAAATAATGTGTCGTCAACCCAAAGGGACCTATATGGTGAAATATTCCCCCAAAAATGTGAAATATGCTTTGAGAAATATGTCTTTACCCTCAAAAGTCCTCTTCAAAGGTGAAATACACCTCCAAACATGTGGAAATCCTTCATTATGCTATTCTTTATTCCTTGCCTTCAACAAGCCCTAACTATCTCCTTGAAGAGGATGTTTAGCATTAAGTGGGATTTTGATTGTGCCGAGTTCAATTTTAGTGCCACATGGCACCTTTCCAAGTTGGCCTAAAGTGTTCCTCTTCATTTGGTTCTTTCCTTTCCATGTGTCATGCTCTATGCCCCCTACAAGGTAGAGCATTCTCTCCATTTTGTCCTCAAGGCCTTGTTTGATTCTTACCTTGCCATAAGTTGTGCCTTGAACATCCCCTATGACAGGGAATTTGTTTTCCACATCACCGTTATAGCCCACATTATCCATCCATGTGGTCCCAAGCCTTGCATTCAAGCTATGAATCCCTTCTATCAATAGTGCAACACATGGTAATATAGGCTGTGTAGCCATGCTTCCAAATACATGTCAAATGTGCCCAAATGGAACCTCACAATTAAATGTGTCTCTCGAAGAGTGTCTATCAAGCCAATAATACCCCTCTAAACCTTTGCATCCCTTTGGCGATGAAAGGTTCTTGGGAAAGATAGAAAAAGGTGGTGCATTACCTTAAAGACTTTCCCTGCAATTGTCATGGCCATTGAACTCAAAGTATCCTCTATGGTGCCATTGAGCTCAAGGTAGAGCATTCACTCCTTTGGGCCTTGCTTGAACCCTACCTTGCCATATGTTGTGCCTTGAACATCTCCTATGGTGGGGAATTCATCTTCTAAGTCTCCCTTCTAAGCCACATTGTCCATTCATGTGGTCTTGACCCTTGGGTTCAATCTATGAACAAGACACTACACCAATGATGTAACACATGGTATTGGAGGCAATATAGTCGTCCTAGAGGCAATGTAGTCTTCGCCATTTCTCCCTTGTACTTCTTTAGCGGATTTGGATCTGTGGGCTTAGCTACCACACTATTGACGTAGACTTTGAGAAAATGCTCATCTAGAAGGCATGACATCCTTGCCTTCTAATCACATAGTTGGATGCCCCATCCAACTTATCTTGATCTCTCTGTCCATTGGTTGCCATCTTTGCCAATTGAAAAAGTCGAATGACCTCTCTCCTGTTGCTACTCAAAAAATGAGAATTCGAATTCCCTGCCTAGGAATTCTCTGAGGAAGAAATTCCCTCAAGTGTCTCTTCTTCCTTCTGATGTCTTTCTACCCAACAACTGCCTGCAAAAAATTGAGTCACACTAGGAACCCCTCTTCGCTGAGGATTTTTCTATGTTGCTCCCTTTGCCCTTGACAGATTTCGATATGGAAATCCTACCTCTATGTCGACTCACTCAGAGGGAGATTCACCAAGAAAATTTAGCCCTCCTGGCTTGAAATGTGCAATCCCTCTAGGGATTCGAATTGCTGCCTTTGCAGGAATTTCAAACTCCCTTCCTCCTTCAGCGTTGGGCTCTTCCGACACTGTTCTCTTGTTTCACCTGCAACTTTGATACCATGTGAAAAATTGGATGCCCAAATTCCTATTGCAACAACTGATTACGTTTCTCCTATATTTTAATTACTGAACACAATTATTCACTGTCTCCTACAGTAAACACTCAAATGAATACACTGCATCCTTCACCATTTAAATAAAATGCGGAAACAAGACACTGAACAAGAAAGAAATACAACACATCTACACAGTTATTTTTGGACAAATGTCCTTAGAAAAACCTAATGCGAGAAAATCGGTGCAACGACTCTGAGGGTTTTATTATTATGCAGTAGTAATTTATGAATACAATCTCTAGATGCCTTCCCAAAAGAGAGATAAGTGAGGTTACCTCACACTATCACTAGAAATCCTGGTTGATCCATCCACTGAATGAACTGTGTGTGGTTGCCTCTACGCTACCTCTGCGCAGTCATTGCGTCAGCGCAACGTCACACCCTCTGGGGACAACGTCACCCCTTTAGCTAATCAATTTTTGTTGGGCACCTAATCCTCTATGGGTTGGTGCGGAATGTGAACAGCTACCGGAGTCCAAGAGATCACTTGGAATATGAATCCAAGGGTCACACCTATGTACTGTATATATGTATCATTGTGAATAATACAGGCAACTCAATGTTTATCATTCATATTCTACCTTCGCCATGTATGTGTTAAACATGGTATCAGAGCGGGGATCCCTTGCCCTGCGCATATTTGAGCGACTGCATTTTTGGCCTTTCTATGCCTATCAGTTTCGTTGCCATCCAACAGACTTGCCCACTCAGCTTTGCCCACAAATTAGAAGAATTATTAATGTTAATGTGGTACCATCATGTCACCCATCAAACCAACGAACACTCCTCTCTCTCAGTGAAATTGCAGTAAACGCTCTCCTGTCTATCATGAAATCCCAGTGAACTCTTTCCTCCTTATGGATTCTGATAGAGGTAGCGTCCCTCAGTTTTTCCATTCCTCTGTCCTGAGCATACCTATCCTTGTGACTGTAGAGAGGAATATTTCTTGCTTTGTCCTCTACGAATAATGGAGCGGGAGTTATGTGCATTCATCTCTGCGCTTCAGTGTTTCAGTATTGAATAAGCGTTGAAGGATTATCATCTTATGTGTCATTGTTTCTCCTCAAAATTGTTTTGTTCATCGATGAAACACATACGACAATTGAATATCTAGAAATTCCTCAATTTTAGTGATCACTCTGCTATCTATTTCCCATGATGGTCTATGCTTGTGTTTAATACTCTACTTCAAATAAATAAGTTGTAGAGAAGGGCTCGATCCTAGATTTTGAAGAGCTCGGTTTTAGTTAGATAACGGAGACCATGTTGTGTGGCGTGAGTTATCTACGTTGAAGCTCTAGCATTGTTTGCATGTAGCATTGATTATATGTGGTTGATTTATTTATGCACTGAATCATAGTTGAAGAGTTATCGTTAATTACTGCTTGAGAGGTAAGGTATTTACAATTGAGCTAGTAGAAGATGTTCCGACCTGCCGGATGATGAAAGACACAAAGGAAAACTCATTTGATGCATAGGAACTCATTTGATTGTGTTGTGCTTCTTCTAACTAGATTTCTTCCAAAAGAACAAAGGGATCATCCTTGACTTCCTTTCACTATAGATCCTCCACCAGCGAGACTACTATGGAGCGAACCTTGTCGTTGCTAGTGGTGAATGCACTGAGAGGAATTGGCTACATTGGTGGGGGTCGTGACGACGCTTCTCCTGGAGCATTGGCATGATGGGTTTTGTTGAATGCTGTAAATATGGAATACAAAAGGTCATTTATTTGTGATTATTAAAGTCCCCTCTTGAAATCTAGTCCATTGGTTCAATTAGAACGTTGGTCTTGAACTCTAGTTCTTTGTTGGATAAAACTCTGATGCATCTTTGTGCATTGAGTTTTGATGGCAGTGCGATGAATGGGGTTATGGTTTGAGTGCATTGACTATTTGCATTATAGCAGCATGGTGTTGTCCTTCTATTATATGTGTGTACGTTGACCCAAGAAAGCATTATTTTTAGTGTGTTCACTGAAATCCTACGTTCAATCTCTATTTAATGGCTTACGCATTTCAATTTGGGCGAATTGCTGACTGAGAAAAGCTTTAAGCTCTGAAGGTATTCGAGCGATGGTGGCATCACTTCCAAGGAATTGTTACCTATTTCCAGGACTTCCAATTTGCTCAAGTCCCCAATACAGTTGGGAAATTTTTTTAGCTCGACCTCTGCCTTTTCTCAATGCCTTGAAATTTAGTAATTCATGCAACAATGGATCTTATGGAAAATGCAAACAGTGTGTCTAGTTCTTGATGGATGGGTTAGCTCCTGTATAATTGTCAGAAGGTTGAATCCCTCTCCATGGCCAGCTCTAGCTATATTGTTTTAAATTGTCGCTGGTTGTATGTCTTTCTGCTCAATTCATTATAGTAGGACCAAAATATTTTCTATTTAGTTAGACAAAATTGTGGTAAAGGCAGAAGCATTGTAATAGGGCGCCCCAAGTGAAACAGGCACTATGTTTGTGAAAAAATATGTCAAAATGTCAGTGAACAATACCAACTTCACTCTTGGAGTAATGCTTGGTATAGGGTGTGCCATAGCAGCAAAATACCGAAGAAGAAACAATAGCAACTAGATCTGGAAGTGAAAAGTTTGTGTTGAATTGGTAAGTTAGAGCGTTGAACAGTCTTAAATCTCCTGCAACCTATGATTAAATATCCCTTCTTTGCATTGTGAAGTTGTAGACACTGGCATACACAATTTTTAATTGGTATGTGTATTGAGATATAATTGGATTAGTTTGTTGCGTATTATACAAGTATCATAAAAATATATTTTATGCTACAAAGAGAGTAAAGTTCTGATTGTAGTGGAGATTGAAAAATATTTGTAATCATTGTGATTGTCAACTAATACTTCTTTTCTAAAATGGCTCTAATTGGTAATGCATTAGAGTTATTAAATATTCTCACTCATTCAACTGTTGATGAGATGGTGAAAATCAACAAAAACACTTTGTGATATTAAAACATCTCTGCAGAATGCAAAGGAAAAGATTGATTTTTTGCAGCTTGAATCCCAGCGTCAGCAAGATGAATTACAACAACATAAGCATCATGACACCCATAAAAAACAAGAAATGCCAAATGTAGTACCCATTTCAGGAGCAAATTTGCATGCAAAATCATAAATTCAATCTGCACTTCCAAAGCCAATCATCAGACCTTGGGAAGAGCTTGTCCATAACAAGCACACAATTTGTCTTGGATATGACAAGGATGTGTCCTTTCATATTCCAGATTACTCAAAGCCCATCTAGTTTTAGAGTGTTGGATTCCTTCATGACAATTCACCTTCCCCTGTTCCAGATTCTGCTCCTCCACATTCGCAACCAAAAGTTGTTAAATGCCAACACGATGACCGAGTTGGCCATATGAAAGATCATTGTTTTGATCTTCATCCATGCAAGCATTATGGTCAGCGTACTTATTCTTCAAACAGATGCTTTAGAAACAATCCTCCTGCAAGAACAAAGATTCATCTTGGATGGATTACTTCTTGGCAATGGGCTTCAACAACCAAGAAGATATTTCAGTCATATGTCAGAATTTCTTCTAGAATATCAAAAGGTCTTGCAGTTGAGTTTTTTCATCTTCTCACCTTGTATTTGACAAGGGGGGAGTGATGGTCATCTACAAGCTTCAAATCCATATCAAGCGAGCCTGAGCCACAACCTTCCATACCAGATTCAGAGTTGTAGCCAGAGACAAATATGCCCTTGAGCATGCCTTCAGTTAATGATCAACCTTAAACCATCTATGCGGAGTTGTGACATCTCTTCAAAGAACTGGGGACACTTGCTCTAACAGAAGACTTCAGCTTCATGCTAGTTTTGGAAGAGTTTTAGGAATTGCATTAAGCATTCTAGAGTTGGTGGTCATCTTTAAACCATCACAGGTTGAGACCTCCCCTTTCAAGTTGAGGTTCTCTCTTTTTATGCGGGGTGAGACCACCTCCCTTTCAAGATTGAAGGTTTCCCTCTTCAAAACATGAGGAGAACTTCCTCTAGCAGAAGACCTTAGCTTCATGCCAGATTTGGAAGAGTTTCAGGAACTACACTAAGCGTTCCAGTGGTGGTGGTCATCCTTAAACCACCCCCCTTATACCAACATTTTAGAGAGCACATTCAGCCTAGTGCTGCCATGCATTTTTTGCACATTTTGTTTTACAACTCTCTTCTTGGACTCATACATAACTCTTCGGATTAAGGGGGGGAATGTTGGACACCTAATCCTCTATGGGTTGGTGTGGAATGTGAACAACCACCGAAGTCCAAGAGACCACTTGGAATATGAATCCAAGGGTCACACCAATGTAACTATATATATATATATATATATATTATAATAATATATATTATATAATATATATATATATATATATATATATGTTAATAATAGAGACAACTCAATGTTTATCATTCATATTCTGCCTCCACCATTTATGTGTCAAACAATTTTCTACCCAAGAACTTTGATTTGCACCTCTCAGTCTCGCACCCCGGCTTTCGAATTTTGTATTTGATTCCTTCAGCAAATTTTCAGATTCCATCTTGGCTTCTGCATTGCCTCTGTGTGGCCCTGCGTGACTTTGTGTCAGCTTCTTTGGCTCTGTACTACCTCTACTAGATCTCCCTCTCTCTCTTTCTCTCTCTCTCTCTTCTCTGGAAAGTATTCTCCGACCGGGAAAGACTTTCCTTCGAATACTATCCCTGCCCCTCACTACAAAAGATCACTATCGAAAATATCTCAGTTGCTCTGCTTCAGAAAATCGAACTTCTGATCTTCCCCCTGTGTGTTCTCCAGGTGCCCTGCAAGCCTCTTCTTATATCTCTCTGTTGGACAACCAACAATGTTGGGTCCCTATAATACTAGTGATTACCCCATTACTATTGTAGTTATACCCCTTATTAATATCGTTGTGACCCTATTGCCCCCATATTATTATCACTGTGCCCCATAGAATCCCTCTATTGTTATTTTTGTGGCTTTATATTATTATTGTTAGGTCGATTGGTTTATATTGTGACTCCTTAGACTCCTATATATAGAAAGGAGGTTTTGTCATTTGAATCATCCAAGAATTGTTCATTTATGTAATGTAAAGGAGGTTGCCCCCTCGAAGAAGCTCAATTATAAGGCGTTGATCTATCTTTTCTATCTTTTCTTGAGCTGGTTTCATAACAGTTAGTCTTTAATTAGAGAATGTAATGTCTCCACTATATATAAAAAAAATGTTTTTACTTGATTTTACCAAGTAGGGATTAGCCCTTACACGTCATTTGGTATTCCATGTCAATTATCCTTCAACCACTCGGTCACTCTCTGGCGACTGTTCCAAGCTTCATCCTACACACCCAGGTTCATTTACTGTTGGCCACCTTTGGAAAGACCCCGGCCTCCTCGCAATCTGCAAATGGTAGCATGGAGGAACATCTGGCAATTACCATTTAATGTTCACAGGGTTATCTATATACTTGATCTTCACTTTGGATTCTGTGTAATTTTCTTATGCTCTGCCCTGTATGTGGCACAAGTAGGTCTGTTTCTCAGAGTTTCTATTCTCGGGCTTGCTACCCCATCGACGGTTGTCAGGGGTTTTGGGAAATCTACGGTTCCAGATCATTGCTGGGTTGCGTCAATCATAATGTGTTTGGTTATGTGGTTTCCACTCTTGTCGTTGCTCCATTTCCACTGTTTGCTCTCTGCGTTCGCTCTGCCACGGTTCCGAAACCCCGCATGCATTGGCGCTCATAGGATCAAGTTATGGCACTGGTGCTGCTTGGCAATGTTCAGGTGAAGTTTAATATTTCTCTCTTTTATGAAAAGGTTCTCCTGTCTTGAGACTCTTCTGAGCAGGGTTTACTTAACACTTATCAATGGCTTCTCGGTGTTCCTTGGCAGGGACTTCACCTTCGGCCTCCGGAGCTGTGCATTGACGGGGGCGTCTTACCAGACTTACCATCAAAATCCCGGATAAGGGTTTTACCCTCAAACTGACGGATCCAGCAAAGCTGTTCTTGTAAAGTTTTGAGCAGGGATTTAGTTTTTTACGATTAACCAAAAGGCCAACTAGTTATAGTCCCACAGTAATTTAGGATTTCCTTTATGTATTAAACAGGTTGTATGTTATAAGAGTATTGGAATCCCTACATGTGGAATTTGAACCGCAGTTGTTTATTGTAAATTGAGTTACTTTTACCAAGGTTTCGACCCGGAACTTCTTTTCATTTTTACTAGACAACGAGGTTTTCAGTGTTATCTCTCTAGGGTAATCCTGAGAGTATTCGATTACCACGAAATTACTGCTCTTTCCTTGAATTAATTTCATGTGTGATAATACTTTTGAATTTCCAAAGTTTAATCAGGAATTGGTTTTTGTTCTGCTACAATTGTTGTATGATGCAAATAATTCCCTTAGAAAATTTGTTTCTTAATTACATGGGAGGTTGCAACTGTAACAGCCTTGACCCTAACTCCTTGTCTTACTTTCATTATGGTTGTTGCGGTTACTTCGACAAAATTCACTCTTCGTAGTTCTACATGTATATATATTTATTTTCATTCATCTGGTCAAAGCCAGGGAATTGGGAAAGGTTAATAATCCTATCCCTTCTTAATTCCGTTAGAGCAACTGTTAAAGATAGAAATGTATGCCGCAACTATGTTTCATATCTGTGTTTCATTCATACTTGGCATATGTTGTTAGCAGAATTATAAAAGGGTTAGCCACGACTTCTTTGATTTTGTCACTGTTGTTTTTTTTTCATGGAAGTATTCTGAACTTGCTTTTTGTTGTGCTCATCTATGACTGAAATAACACTGGGTCCTTGCTTTAGTGGAAAGTTTACTTAAGAAGGGGTCGTTATTACGTTCATTCTGTCTATTCATTATAAAATTAAAATCACTGTAATTAACCACCCACTTATTGTTTGACTCGGCTACGTTAATGGTACCATTTAACCTAAATAAATTTCCACGAATATGTTGCGCCCAGACATTTTCCAGCATTAGGTTTTTGCAGTTTGTCTCAGTAGATTCACTATTTCTTTCTTATATCCTTTTACATGTCTAAGTGCACGTATAATTTCAAGGGTTTGGCTCTGATTGGTTATCCACCGAATTATAACTGTTATAAATATAATCCTGGATATTGAGATCCTAATTTCTTACTGAAAGTAAAGTTATGATGATGGCATCCTACATCATGTCCTCTATTGTTCTTTAATGGGTTATAACGAAGTCCCGAGGCTCGCTTAATCTTATGGTTCAGATAATTTGCAAGGACCGTAGTCCTTATATTTATATTTT
>APFE030753843.1:48088-68342 GCA_000404065.3 Pinus taeda
AATGAGATATTGATGGAATGTGGAAAGCTTATGATAGATTTAGGTAAGATGAAAGACCTGACCACCTACTCCTTCACAAATATTTAATTATGAAGTTCACTTCTTGGAATATTGGGGGTCTAGGTAGTAAGAGAAAACAAAGACTACTGAGTAATAGAATGAAACAAGTAGCTCCAGATGTGATCTTCATACAGGAAACCAAATGTTCCATTCAAAAAATAAAAGAAATTCATAGTAAATGGCTCAATTGATTTGAGTTTCTGGAAGTAAAAGAAGAGAATACTACAGGAGGTATACTCACTCTTTGGAATCCCAAAAAAAATGGCATAATAGATGCTGAGGCATCTAGGGATTATGTATCTATGGTCATTCAGTCGATGGGGGATAAGGAAACCTACTTGATAACGAATGTGTATGGTCCTCAAAGAATGGATGATAAACTCAGGTTTCTAAATTCTTTGGAGGATCTCAGAGATAGACATGAAGGAATACCATGGATCTTGCGGGGTGATTTCAATATGATCAAATCACTTTCAGAGAAAAAAGGGGGAACTAGAATTCCAAGTAAATATTCTTTAGCTTTTCAAACTTTCATAGACAATATGAAGTTAGTGGACATTGTAACAAGCAATGGTCTCTTTACTTGGAACAACAAAATAGGAGGTGAGTCTCAGGTGGCCTCAAAATTAGATAGATTCATAATCTCAGAGGACCTTATCATCATAAACAAGGAAAAGATAGCAAGAGTTCTCCCCTTCGGAGGCTCAGATCACTGGCCGGTTCAACTAGAGGTTAAGGGCATTGGAACCCCCAAAAATAGACCTTTTAGATTTGAGAACATCTTGCTCTCCCACTCAGATTTCATTAGCAACATTTCCACCTAGTGGTCAGAAGATTTAAATATTCAAGGCTCAAGAATGTTCCTTCTTCAAGAAAGACTAAAACACATCAAGCTCAGGCTCAAAGATTGGAACAGGAATGAATATAGAAATATTTTTGAAGCTAAAAAATCTATTGAAGGTCAAATGCAGGTACTCAACCAAGCCCTTATCAAGGATGGCTTTTATAAAGAGAAAAGTGATTAGGTTTTCAAATATCATCAAGACTGGGAGAATTTATGTAAACAAGAGGAAATATTTTGGAGACAAAAGTCTTGAGTTCAATGGCTAAAATAAGGTGAGAGAAATACTATATTTTTACATAGATCCACAATTGCGAATAGAGCTCATAACAAGATTTCTTTGATGAAGGACAAGGGTGGTAATATTCTCATTTCTCATGAAGAAATAGAAGCCATGCTAGTTTAGCACTTTAGTGATATAGAAAAGGAAACCATTTCAAATCGAGAACAGTCTATCAGGGACCTTACAAGACACATACCCAAGCTGGTGTCTAGAGAGGAAATTTCAACCTTAATAGGCCAGTGACTGAAGAGGGGGTCAGTGAGGTCCTTGAAGAAATGCAGAATTGCAAAGTGCCGGGCCCTGATGGTTTCAATGTGGACTTCTTCAAACCCTGTTGGAGTATATTCAAACAAGATATTTTGAATGTAGTAGAAGATTCCAGGAGGAATAGAACTATTTTGAAGGTGCTCAATACCTCCTTTATCTCCTTGATCCCTAAACAGGGCTTGGCTCAAACTCCTGATAGGTTTAGACCCATAGCTTTGTGCAATGTAGTTTATAAGATAATATCTAAGGTTGTGGCCAATAGACTCAAACCTTTCCTACCTACTCTAATTTCTGTGGAACAATCTGGATATGTAGAGGGTAGACAAATTCTTGATAATATCATTCAAGCACATGAAGTGGTGCACTCTCTGACCAGCAATGGGAAGGCTGGTATGATTATGCGATTGGACATAGCAAAAGCTTATGATAAGCTGAATTGGACCTATATCAGGAAAGTTCTTATTTCTTTTGGGTTTGATCACAACTGGGTTAGATGGGTCATGGTCCTGGTTACTTCTTCCAGCTTTTCAATTCTGGTTAATGGCTCTCCCTCGGAGATTTTTATTCCTTCAAGAGGCCTTAGGCAAGGAGACCCACTCTCTCCCTTTCTCTTCATCCTCATGATGGAAGGACTGGGTAGGTCTATCAAGCATGCAAAAGAAGTGGGTCAGATTAAAGGTCTTCAACTCTCTGATAATGGACAAGCCTTGACTCATCAACAATTTGTGGATGATACCATGCTGCAAGGAATCCCCACAGTCAAAGAAGCTCTCGCGTATAAACAAATCCTGTGTGACTTTGCCATGGCTTCAAGTATGGAAGTTAATCTCTCCAAATCTAATATTTTTTTCTTTAATACTAACATAGCCATTCAGAGGAATATTTCCAGAATTTTGGGCTCTAAAAGGGATATCCTCCCTTCAAAATATTTGGGAGTGCCGCTAACTGCTACACCTTTGCACAAGAGAATTTGGGAGCCAGTGATTAATAAGATGTAGGACAAAATCAAGAAATGGACTATAAGATCTTTAAACTTGGCTAGAAGGTTGGTCCTCACAAAGGTTTTTCTTCAAGCAATCCCAATTTTCATGCTGTCAGCAATCCCAACACCGAAAGGAGTCTTGCAACATTTTAAATCCATTCAAAGAGACTTTCTTTGGGGTAAGGGGGAGGAAAGAAAGAAATGGGCCTTGGTTGCCTTGGATAAAATCTGCAAAACTAAAAACCATGGGGGACTTAGATTGGATGATACGAAGATTCTTAGCAAGGTTTTAGGGGAAAAATTATGGTGGCGTTGGGTCAAAGATCCAAAAGGCACAATGGGCTAGTATCTGGAAAGAAATATATGCCAGCACTCGGCAAAATAGTGATCACATAAGAATGTCTGGAATTATAAAAGGCTCACACATCTGGAACAACACCTGGGAGAACAAAGGATTAGTACAAAAAAATAGCTTCTAGGAAATCAGAGAAGGAAATATGGCCTTATTTTGGGAAGATAAATAGCAACAAGAACCTATATTGTTAACACTAGACTTTGTGGATCTTAGAAATGAGACAGGCACTAAAGGATTAACTAAGGTAAAATATTTTTGGGATCAAACCAACAGTACAGGAAAATGAAGAACCTGGAGGCACATGGATTACACGGATGGCAGCCCTTTGAAAGAAAAAGCAAATGAGCTTAGGAATTTGGTGGAAAAAAGGAGGATATTAGTGACAGGAGGGCATGACCAACTTAGATGGGGCAACAATAACGAGGGTTACTTTAATCTTAAGGAGGCAAAACACTTACTCCTTGAGCTGGACTCCCATGTTCCAAACAGGATTTGGTTGAACCTATGGAGGCATCAAGGCTGGATGAAGATCAAACTCTTCATGTGGCTAGTTTATCATAAGAAAATTTTGACCTGGGATAAAATCAGGAAGAGGGGTGTTCTGGGGCCTTCCAGATGCCAGCTCTGTGAATCCCAAGAGGAAACTATGGAGCATCTTCTTAATAATTGTGGTTTCATCTCCTGGTTATGGGATACTTTTGCTTCTATATTCCAGCAGACAGATAGAGACCAAGGGTGTATTATCAATACCCTAACCAAGTGGAGACGTAACTTTTCAGATTATGAATATCTAGACACTGCTTGGGATCTTTCTCCAAGCTTTATTAAATGGAATTTCTGGAAAGAAAGGAACCAAAGAATCTTCAAGAATGAAAAATGTCCCTCCCATCAATGTTTTGAGAAGATCTTAAACCAGATTAAGGAAACGGTTGGTACTACTGTGCGGAACCCCTCTAAGAACCCTACTTTAGCTGCAAAATTTAGGATTCTTATTCGGCTGGGTATGCAGGGGCTCATTCCTTAGGACTTGGATAGGAAGGTTGTGAAGAGGGATTTTGAATAGGATATTTGGTACCCTCCCCCTCAGGGTTTTTCTAAATTCAATATTGATGGGGCTTCAAAAGGCAACCCGGGAACTACTAGTTTTGGAGGGGTGTTAAGGGATGAAAATGGTAGCATTATTTTCATATTTCACTGCCATTTAGCAATGGCCACTAACAATATGACAGAGCTTATGGCTATGGAACAGTGTCTTGATTTCATGAAGCAGGATAACCACCGAAATGTGATTGTTGAAGCTAATTCTGAGCTAATTATTAACTCGGTCAAAGAATCAGCTATGGCACAACACTGGAAAAAGTCTCTAAACACTGGAGGCTGATATAGGTCTTTCAAAGGATTCAGCTTCACCTTTAGAGCCTTTGCACAGTTAGTTTTAATCATGTGCAAAGATCGGCCAATAAATTGGCAGATATTCTGGCCAATCAAGGAGTGATCTGTACTGAGTGCAAGGTTAAAATGGAGTGGCAAGAGATGCCTCAGGATAGATTAAAGGCATAATGTCATGACCAAGCTGATGAAAATCAGAGGGTGTTTCAAATCAGAGACATGGAGGTAGGATCCAGATGACTAGGCTTCATTTTGTTTTATGGCCTTTTTCACAGTCTAGTCTTTACGGACAACAGATCATTGTTGGCCTTCGTAGCCCAGATAAATACAGTGACAGATGCTCCAGAAGGAATATTCGTAGAAGAATTGAGTTAGCAAAGTGTTGGCAAGAGGGATGGCATGGTCGAATTAGTGCGAGGCGCTGGAGTCGGGGTTTTTTCGGCAGTCGTAATACCTTGGATTCTCTTTCAATGGACACTTTACTGCTCTCAAGGCAATATATGGTATATCGCAAGCATTCTAAGTGGGAAGAAGTTTTGAAGTTTTGGGAGGATTCCATTCATCTAGTTACACGTGGCCAAGAGGAGGGACTAAATACCGCCCTCATCACGTGCTAATGTTTGGTCCACTTGACCCGTGCAATATGAGCCTTGATCGTCGGATTAAATAAGGTGGATCAATGGTCAGGAATGATCGTGCATGTCGGTGGGTATGAGGGTTAAGTGTCGTGCTGCTTGGTACCACGATATCCTCCACTACCGCTGGATTAGGAGAGGAGATTTGATGGTTTAGATTAAAGAGGTAAGTCTGGACGAGTAATAGTTCCTTTGCGAGAATCAATGTCTTGTGCACGTTTAATAGGTGGACCCGATATCCTTTCAGAATTGGTTTCCTTTTCCCTTCGGACCTGTTTTTAAATGTTATGAGGGTGCTTGGCGGCAGCTCGATTTGATTGCCATCCGATGGTCTTTGAGGGGAGGATGCAAAAGTCTTAATATTTTCTGTCTTTTGTAAGTTCTGAGGTTTTTTTGGTACGGTTTGTGGTTTTGACTTGCTGTGTGCTAAACGTTGCCCATAGTTCCTCATGGGCTTTGTATTTTATGTAATTTATTTTCCTTATTAATGATATAGAAGGCTCGACTCTTGCTTCAACAAAAAAAAGATAGAAACTTTTAATTAAAAAAAAACAATACTGCAAAATACTTATTTAGTGATAGTTGTCTAAGAATCCATAGCTGAGACCACACCACCCAACCAATTAGATTGGTGACTACGTCCAATTCTCCCCCCGAGGTTCTCAATTGACCTACGAAGGTCAGTTCACATGCATTAAGACTATGCAGTCCAGCCTAGAAATTACAAACTTAAAGTCTTTCTTGGAGTTTTAATTGGTCTGGCCCAAGAATACTTATAGACTTGAGTCTTTCTTGGAGTTTCAACTGGTCCTGCTCAAGAATACTCCATAGACAGTGTCTTGCCTTACCTTCCTAACCTCCTTTTTAGGTTTTTGTTCCTTCTCTTTGTTTCTCCAAGGTGCCTCTAGTCTTTGTCTCTCTAACCTCTCTTGGCTTTTCCCATCGAGATGTTTTATCTCTATGTAGAAATTTTGCAAATTCTCTACAAATCTCGCTCTGGGGCCTATGTAGAAAATTTGATTGTAGGTTAACCCGATAATGCAATATACATCAAAGCAAAATATTATAGCCTACTTCTACTATCAATTTGTGGAAACTTAAAGATCGAGCTGAACAATCTAACTAAAAGAAGAAGAATCAATGCATAATACACATGAAAATACTTTGGGGAAAGCCTCAGCTAAAAACCCCACTATATGTATTATCATACAAGGTGGAAATACATAGGAATTATACAAAGCCTTAGCTCTCACAGCTAGCCAACTCTCAGTACAATCCCCACAGATGCTCACAGGCAATCCTGGCCTCTCTCAAGCCTTCTCCTCTACCCTCCAAGCTCCTATTTCTTGCGTTGTTCCTCTAGGATGATCTCCTTCAACCAAGTGGAGAAACTCAATTTACCAAGTGGATGATCTTGTGATCTCACACACTGTCAGAACTGTGCAATCCTCAAGGAATTATTCCTTCTACATGCATGAGTTTTCTTTATAGGAAAACACATGCAACTGATAGTACACTGTCCTTGACATTTAACTTAACTCAGTCTTTCTCATAATAAACATGCATGAGTTTCTAATGAGGGAATATTCAATTAACTGGAGTACACTTGCTCAGTGCATGCATGCATCAACTAACTGTTAACTCTCTATTAGTTTCTCAAACAGTTTGGAACTAATTTAACTGGACTTAACTGAGTAAACTGAGTTAACTAACTACAACTCAAATATAACTCAATCTTATCTCCTTAATTTAAGGCTTATCCCCTTAATTTAAGGGATAACTCTTGCATGTCTTCAGAAAGACTTCTAACTTGAATTTCTCCAACTAATTAAGTAAAAATAACTTAATTAATTATTTCTAAGTAGTTGTTAAGAGTAAATTCGATTTTAATTCACAATTTAATTCAAGGACAAATTAAATTGGAATATTCTTGTTGCCACATTTCAACACTCTACCTATATGGAAGTTGAAATTTTCATTTAGGATCTTTCCACTGAATTCCAACACTTATTGTAATTTCCTTTTAAACAAAAATAAAAATGAAGTTTTAAAGTTTTAAAGTATCAGTAGGCTTTCCTCTATGCCCATAAGTTATTGGTTATTGGGTCTTAAACAATAAATAAACTAGGGGTGTTACGAAAAATACAATCATTACATAGGGGAATATTTTACTTTTATACATATAATTTATTTTTAATAAAATATATAATAATTTATATAAATATTATTTTTGTATATGAATATTTCAAAATTTATAACCTAATATTTTAGGTAATTGATAGAATAAAAGTAAAATAATATGATAAAGAAGTTTATTATTTTAAATTATTAGTAGAATCAATATCTTTAAAAAAAATTTGAAATTATTAAGTAACCTAAACAAAAAACAATATCATAAAATATTATTGTACATTAATAGTTTAAAAAATATCAATATATATAAATCCCAATTTTCAATTCTATATCAAAATATTTAGTTAAAATTAAAAAACAAAATTAAATGAAAAATTTAAAACCAATTGTAAGTATAACTAACAAGGTCACTAGAATTCAGAGATGGAACTTACCAAGTTGTGTGAATGGCAATGACCAATTTATGTATATATATATATAATAAAAAATTATGGTATGTAATTATTAATTCATACTAATTACGATACCTCCTAATTACATAGTGGATTTGAATATATATATATAATATATATGTATATGCTGGGAATAGGATTTAACTTTTATTTCATGTAATTTAAAATACATATGAAATTGAAGATTACAATATTAATATAAATTAAGACTTTTGGAGATGTTAATTATAATAGATATATAAAAATGTTTAATTTTAAATTTTTGTTATATTGGTATCATTCTTGATATATCAAGAATATTATATTATTAATCACAATCACTTTGAATGTAAAGGTAAGAATTATTGATTCAAAACATGATTATAAATTTATATGGGTGATCCAAAAAAGTTAAATAGCCATTACTTACAATTCATTGATAAGTTAATGTATTTTACTTTTGGTTAAAGAGAAACAATAGACACACAAATGAAACCCGAAACCCGAAAATTCAATCCCAAAACTCAACCCTAAATCTTATACCAAATATACCCAAAGACCCGAGAGAAGTTTGAAATGAGAAAGAAAACATGGTAAATACGTTGAATGCTACACACATTTTGTCTATTTTCCCTCTCCATGCCCTCCAAACTCTAATATTGCTTTTTCCCTCTAGTTCACATTGATTCGTTAACCCTAACCTATAACCATAATAAATAATATTTATAATAAATGTTTAATATACTAAATGAGATTAATCTTAAGATAGTTGTAATTTATAAAATATTTATTAAGAATATATTTTCTTATATTTGGTGCGTATAATTTTTTAATAAATCGTATTAAAAAAATTGTTTTTATATTAAATTATACTACCATGGTAATAAATTATTAAAATAAGTATATTAAAACATATATTCTAATGTGTGTTGTAAACTAAACTTATATTGTTTTAAATATATTATAATAAATGTTTGGTATGTTAAATTAGATTAACCATAAAATAGTTAAAGAATTTATTTTTTGAGAAAAATCTTTGGCGAAAATCACATAGAGATATTTTTGTCTACGCGTTTCGAACTAACGAGTGTGGTTCATTGTCAGGACAAGTTGAATTAGCAGATCTTCCTATGCATTATAAATAGATCGGGCAGAATATCTAATGACCAAATTTCCAGATCAGGTAACGGCTAAAATGATAACAGCTAGATTGACCACGGAACGGCTAGTTAGACCATGGAGGGCATAATTTATTTAATTAAGTAAATTCAGTTATTAATTTCTTAATAAATGGACCAATTTTATAATTGCAAATATATGTTAGAATAAGCGAGTTAATATATTATAATTATAAAATAAATCAAGTCATAGAGAATAGTTGATTATATTTTAATTAAACATAAGTTAAGGGACATTTAAATCTTAATTTAAATTAAGAAAATAAATAAATTAATTAATTGGTTATCAAAGATGTTTATAAATATTAGTTAGTTGAATAAGTTAAAAATAGAATAATCTATAAATAGTTATTTCTATTTTAAAATAAAAGCTAAAGGACCTGTATTTATGAATATATATTAAAATAAATTAGATTAATTAGAGGGAATTTTCTGTAAATCACGATTAGAATAATCATTGTCAACTCGTTCGACCAACCAGTGTGTTAATCGTCATGACAAGTTAAAAGCACACGATCCAGCCTTTTAGCATTGTGTTTAATATAGTTTTATTAGCAAAGACTCAACGGCATTGGGATAGAATATATATTTGTATGACATTAAAAATAATTATTAAATAATTTAAATATATTACCTTGATATACTAACCATTAAAACTATTTACTAATAAACAATTATAATTATTAATAAACTATTTAAATAAACAAATGAATTACTAACGAGTAGTAGTATTTTATTTATTTACATAATTTAAAAATATAGCAAGAATATTAAATAAATTGACTGGGGTCCTAAGGTGAGAATTAGCCATTTCAATCTAGCCGTTGGAGTCTCTGCTAAAACTATTTAACATGCTAAGCTGGATCAGTGTCTTCAACTTGTCTTGACGATGAACCACACTGGTTCGAAACGCATCGACAAATGATTATTTATGTGATTTCGCCGAAAATTCTCTAATCATTGTTATGGATCACAGAAGTCTAAATTCCTTAATAAATAGATTAGTATCATATTAGTAGTCAAAGAGAATCCTTATAAAAATATTAGAGAAATTACAATATTAATTAATAGTTTATTAAGGTTTATAAACAAATAAATAAATAAATAAGTAAAAATATAAATAAATGAAAAATAAAAGCTTAATATGAAAAATAAATATGAGATAATTCAAAGTATAAAACAAAATAAAATAAAAATAATAAATTAATTAATTAAAAAAATAATAAATAAAATAAAATAAAAATATTAATATTAGTTTAAAGTCAAGAGTTTAAATATATAAATATTGAGAAGAATTCAGGTACTAGAAAATTACCACCAATAATAATAATAATAATACTTGAGAAAACGACTAGGAGGAGAGTTCTGGACCCAGCAACCACTGATCTTCCATCCATCCTCTCTATTGAGATTGTTCGACCTTTTTCCGATCTCAAGGGCTTCCCTAAATTTTGTGTTGAGAATATTAACTTTTTTTGTTTACTAGGATATGCAAGTTTGATGACTTTCACACCTAACCTTTGGCTTGAGTAGCCACCTCCTAGGGACATCCAAGCCATCAAAATTACCTAGGAATTACATATGACCTGATCTACATTAACCGTTGGCATTACTAAAATTTTGCCCGCAAAATTTCCAACCAATAAATTTTAGCCATATAAACATTGAAAGTCTATACCATATGAACATTGAAAATATTAAATTAAAATTTTTAAAATTTTATTTCAAATAATTTGACAAAATCAACCTAACAATACATTACATTACGTAATTTTAAATTTTAAAAAACATTATTACTATACTATAAAATACCTATTTAAAAACTATAAAAATCTATATTTTTTATCATTCTAACTTATCTTGCTTAGATATACTAATTTCAATTTGATCCAAGTGGATTCTTTGTTTCTTAGATATACTAATTTCAATTTGATCCAAGTGGATTCTATATTTTTCTTTCTCATGCTCGTGTGGGCTACACCTTCCAGTTTTGTTTTAGTTATGGTCAACCTGGATTCTCCTTCATTTCCTCGTGGCTCTCAAAACAATTTACAATTGCATTCACATATGGTATATATTATTAGTTTGGAAACATATTTAATTATAATAATAATATTTATTTTTAAGGTCATAACTAAGATAGACACTAAATTGGTGTATGAGACCTTCTTGTTTGTTGGACAAGGGACCCATCTCCAAGGCATACATACTCTACCCCTCTAATTTTGAACCTGTGACCTTTTACGAGGAAACACATGCTCTTAACCATTAAGCCTACTAGATATATAATATATTTCCATCAAATTTTAAGTGGGAAAAAAATTCTCACTAAATTATATATAATTAATTTTAAAATACGTGTATATACCATTTAATTTTATCAGATTAAAATTATGCCATTATTTAAAAGAATCAAATTCTATTTATTTTGAATAATAATAAAATGAATCTCATGCTCGTCTAGATTATACATTCAAGTTTTGCTTTGGTTATGGTGAACATGAATTCTCCTTGATTTTCTCATGACTCTCAAAAAAAAATTGCAATTGCATTAACATTTGGTATATAACATGAGTTTGGAAACATGTTTATATATATTATATTTTCATCAAATTTTAGGTAGGAAAAATATTGTTTATTTAGGTTTATGTGATCTATAATAGAAATAACATAAGAGAAATTTTTGGCCCGATGTGTTTCAAACTAACGAGTGAAGACCAAAATTTCAAGTAACTATAATAAATGGCTAGTTTTCGAAAAATAATATTTAAATTAATTTATTAAAATCAAATATTATTTAAACAAAACTAACAAAATCAAAACATCAAAAATCAAACTCCAAAAAGGAGAAAATAAAAAAATTAAAAAAAGAGTCAAGACCCTAATCAAGACAATGTCATTAATAAAAAAAATAATTATAGAAATAAAAAAAACAAATTAAAAATAAAATGGAGAAAAAAAATAAAATAAAACAAAATTACACCACTCAAAAAAATATTATATTATATAATTATATATATTTCAAGGCAAATTAATCAATAAATAAAATAGGGTCAACAATAAAATATGGGGCTCGGGCCCATTAAGCAAATAATAAAAATACTAAAATGAGTTAATAATCAATATGATGAAAAATACTTAAGAAAACAGGAAGGGTCAACAAAATAAACTCTAATTAAGAATAAATCAACAACAAATACTATAAAAAGGACACCAATACCTACATAGATAAAGAAACAAACAAATAAAATCTCAAAACGAAACTTAAAAACTAGGAGGACAAGACAGGGGCCCAACTTCTACTAATATTCCAACCATCATCTCTATTCAAATTATTGGGTCCTTTTTCAATATCTAGGGCCTCTCTCAATTTGCGATGATGGAAATGACTAACCCTAGCAACCACTTGGGCCTCTTCAATTTAGATGTGATGCTTAGATTTATCTGCATGCTTTTCCAAAGCAGAGGAGCGGGTCCTACCATGCTTGATGTCAGCGGCGTGCTCACGAATCCTTTCATTAATCAAGCGAACAATCTCACCAATGTAGGGACTCCCATAAGAACAAGGGATAACGTAAACACCCTTCATATTCTTGGGGTCCACTGGGTCTTTTACAGATCTAAGGGAGCTTTGGATGGTATTTAAAGACCTAAAGGTTGAAGCCACCTTATGCTTCCTTAGGATCCCTACTATAAAGCCTTCGGTTGTGGGATGCAATCGGGTGCCGGGCGACCCGGGCGCGCGCACGGGCGAGCTGCGGTTGCAACGGTAGTGCGACCCAGTTTGCGACATAACATGCGACAGTATAAGGAGTTGCGATGGAGTTTATACCCACGTTTGGAGGCTTGTGATGTGGGTTGGACGACTTGCCATGAGGGGTAGGCCGACTAGTAGTGTGGGCGTTCGAACCGGTGTGCAGGACATTGTGTGGGCGGTCGGCTGGGCAGCCCCACCCACTATTGTGATGGCTATATATTGTAGTGCGTTGGAGCACTTGGAGACTCATTCAAACATCATCTTTCGTTCTTCGCTCTTGGAAGAAGTCACTTGTGCACAAATTTGAGGGGAGATGAGGGCATAGCTCATGCACTCCCTTGGTGAGTCACACTTGGTGAACGCTCTTGGTGAAGAAGTGAACGTGTTAGGCAAGACGTGCCCGGGGTGATCGTGCGGAGGTGTTGATTGTGCAACGACTTGGCGAGGGTGTCTTGGTGGCTTGGGTGAGCGCCCGCCCATCGTGCAAATGTGCACGAAGATGTGTTGAAGTGTTGGGTTGTGAACAGAGGTGTGTCTCGGTTAGAGGCACCCGTGTGTGGCGACTTTGAGGTGCGCCCGAGTTGGGCAAACGACACGACGGTGCGACGGGGTGAATGAAGGTTTAGTTAGTCGTGCGGCGACCGTGCGGAGGTGCCGACGTGCTGGGCAACCGAGTTTGCCAAAGTTGTATATTTGGCTAAGTGTAAATTGGGGGTTTCCCAAGATTTAACTTGTGTATTGTAAAAACGAAAGATTGTATAATATATTGTTGGGCAGACTCATATTGCAGGGAGTTGCCCCTCCCTATATACTGTTGCATTTCTCTTATATAATTTTGTTGATAATGAATGTGTATGGGTGTTCATTGGTATAAAGGCACATTAATAATACTTGGTAACGAAAAATTAACTAAGTATGGATGGTTAAGGCATAGTCTACAATCGTAAGTATTGGTGAAAAGAAAACGGTTGGTAGTGACGGACCTCGCCGGCACGGTTGAAAGACCACCGTAGGCTTGGGGGCGTGACAGTTGGTATCAGAGCAGGCTGATGACCGGGTTGAGTAGGGTTGCTCGTGAAGAAGTGATAGTGGAAGCAGGTACTTGCAGGTGAAGGAAACTAGTTTCACATACAAGTGGAACAAGGGCCGGTTCATGGTTGGAGGGGACTTGGTGAAGCTGGTGAAGGTTGGAACCGGGTGTCATAGAGTTGGGCAGGCGGTACTACGTGCTGGTCATACGATTTGGGCACTTGTCAGGTGGGCAAGTGGGACTGCGTGTGGGCAGGTGTACACGATTTGGGCATCCGTGGACCAAACAAAGTACGAACCGGGGAAGACGAAGTACAAGGCATGGCAGGCTTGGAAGAATGTGAAGGTAAGCTTTTGCTTACTTTATACAGGTTGAAGCGGATGAAAGAGGAGAATCCCTGGATTCGAGAGAAGCTTGCAGTCTTGGAAAAGAATGTTGAGGATGAGCTTCTTCAACTTGGATGGACAATGGAGCAAGATGAAGTTGCAGATTGTGCAAACAAGGAAGAGGAAGCCATGTTGGTGGAAGATGTTGTAGACATGATCATGATGGAGGATGAACTTGAGATTGATCAAGTTGGACCAGGATCGTGCAGTTTTCAGACATGTATGGATGATGGTACTCTCATGGAGGAACCTCGTGATGATGATGATGATGTAAGTACATTTGATACTTAGGTTTCACTTGAGCATTTGGTACATGGACCGTATGCAGGAAAGGGCAAACTGGAGCTATCCAACCGGGAAAGTCAATACTTAAACTTTCTTATTTTTTTATAGAAAAATAAAAGATTAAAAGTGCAACAAAATTTTATGAATTTTTTTGAAGTTTGGTAAGATTACATCTTTATCATGTCCAATATATCATTTTAATTTTGAAATTGAACTGTAACTTTACATTAAAAGCGGACTGTAATTTTACATTAAAAAGTATCTTAACAAAACACCATTCATCATCTATCATTATCTATCCAACACCTCTATCCAATACCTGTAAACATTATGAAAACTTAAAAAAAAATGAATATTCTGTATTTTTACAATAAGTGTGTTTATGCTTTTGGTTTCGAAATTACAGTTATTATGATTTTAAATGTAAAAGTTTGACTTGTCCACTCTAGTGAAATAAATGGAGCAGACCAAAAAAAATATAATATTAAATGTTTATCATAAATATATAAATAACTCATTTATAAAGAAAACTATTAATTATTAATTTCTATATTTTTTTTTTTTTAAATAATTTTTAATCATTTTTTTTCATCCTTACACCACCCGCAGATTGTTATAAGTTAAAATCTAGAGAACAGAAAGTGAAGAAGTGAACACCTAGTTTCTTCCCTCAAAAAATGTCAATTTCATGAAGTCGCTTCATTCCATAAAAGAGACAACACGTATGAGTTCTATCCTAGAGAAAGAAGTCCTAGTATTCTTGCGTTGTTCTTATACTTTGGGACAAAATAAGGTTTCCCCAATGAAAATTCTAGGCAAATATAATTAACTTTCTTGAAATCTTGTGTTTTATTTTTTATATTTAGTTCCTGTTTTCCATGAAGAATAAGCTCGTGCATGAGGACAAATTTTTAGTAATTATGTGTCTTAGAAGATGACATATGGTGTACTAACATGTTGTATTTTCATAATCCAAGAGAATCCATCTAAAACAATCCCTTTGAGATTCAATTTGTTCAAAATATCAATATTGATCTCAATCTCAACATAAAGTCAATGGTATGTGCATAGTTGAGCTATAACACTTTCAAAATAAGTTTTATGTAAGTAAACAAAGCATTCCCAATATGCCAAAAATGTAAGGGTAAATTGGGAAGACACATGTTATAAATTGGAATAGGAATAACAAAGATAGAGCTTGGATTTGATTCTAAGAACCAAGAAGTTATATGTAGTTCGAAATTCTCCAAAACTAAGGACCCTCTAGTAAAACTTATTATCCTCGTCATTGTCAAAAAAAATAAGCTATATAAAAACACCTAGATGAGAGAGATACCTCATACTATGTTTTCTCCAAGTCAATTGAATCCCTAGGCATATGTATGATGAAGGAAGAATCATAATAACCTAGAAACATACATTAACAATAACATAGAAAAAACATGTCCCTAGGGGAAAATCATGATCTTCTTATTATACCAACAATAGTTATAATTTTGATCCATTCATGATCCTTTCCGTCGATTTCTCCTTTCACTATAATTCACAATCAGGCTCACTATGTTCTATATCTTATCACAGAGAGAAGTGGATTCTCAATTCGACATCATTTCACTATATTTGTCTTTTCTCCCTTTGCTCCATAGAGAGCATTACTTATATAGAAGGCATTGAGGAGTGATCAAATCTACATAGAAACCTTATTAACTATATTTGATATGGTGTTTTTCTCCTTATCTTCAAAATATGATCATTTTTTACCTTTTCCAACATTATTCATTCACTTCACCAACCCTAGCTTCTCTCACTCTCTTTTTCTTAGTAAATAGAGCATTGTAACTCTCCCTAGTAAGCCAACTAGATAATTGCAACTCTCATTGCTAGTGTTTTAGGATTGTTGGAGAGGAAAATTTGTTTTTTTGGAAGAGTTTCCATGGAGTTTCTCTTGCATTCTAACCCTCATTTTAAGTTTCTTCCCTAGTAGAACCAAAGGGGTATCATTTTGAGCTATAACATATAAACCTTAATTTATGAGGTCAAAAGAGAAGTCGATAGCCAAAATACATCATAATAATCATAGTGAGCTCGGTAGACAAGGGAAACCAAGGATGCGGAACTTGCAAATGGCTACAAAATTCATAGTAAGATACATATAATATACATCCTCAAGGTAGGAATACCCATACTCTATACTAAAAGAATAGAGCATGGTCATCCACACAATATACTATGGACTCATGTCATCAAGGACTAGTAATGATACAATCTAGATATCATGTCATCTATTGTGGAAACTGCTGGAACTAATTGTTTGAGTAACCTCCAAGAGATAGCTCCTGACCCAAGACTCATAACATTCCATGAAATAGATACTCTAGTTTATTTATCTCCATCAAAATATAAACCAGAGTATGCAATCAAAATGAAGTCATCCACCTATGTATACTTGAGTTCAAAGTCTTGAGTTCCTTTCAAGTGATTTAGAACTCTTTTTGCAATAGACCAATTACCCTCACAAGGATTTTGCATAAACCTAGATAGGATTCCAACAACGAATGAAATGTTTAGTCTAGTATTAGTCAAGTAGTTGAGACTTCAGACGTGTTCTTTGTACTTTGTTGCATTCTCAAATTATTTTCGTTCAGTGGATGTGAGATTTAAATTTTGTTCCATTGGAGTAGTCAAAGGATAGCACTTATCCATGCCAAATTTATTCAACATATCTCCAATGTACTTCTTTTGAGAGAGGGAAATAAAATTCAAATGTTGAGTTACTTCAATACTAATATATTAATGAAAATATCCCAAATCTGTCATTTCAAAACCTCTCCTTAGTTATTTTTTTATGGATGTAATGTAATTCTCATTGTTCCCTATCATTAGAATTTCATCTACATACATCAAAAGATATATAAATGTTTTGCCAAATTTCTTGAGAGACAAAGTTGGATCATCAAGATCATGGAGTTTAAAATTGAGCTTCAGAAGATGCTGAGTCAATTTCTAATATCAAGCTAACGGTTCTTGATTGAGGCCATACAAAGATTTTAAAATCTTGCATACTTTTTGTTCCCGACCCTTCACAATAAATTATTCTAGTTGGGACGCAAAAACATTCTCTTCCATATCTCCATTCAAGAAAGAGGGTTTTACATCCATTTGATGGGCTTTCCAACCGTTCTGAGATGCCAAGGCAAAGAGAGTGATCCAGGTGGATATTGGTGGCCACCTACCAAGTCCACCTGGACCCCCACCATTGTTTCTCTCAACATTTTCAATTTGCTTAATTATAGCACAACTTACTATTTTTAGCAGTTTTTCGAGTCTTGAACTTTCGGAGCTATTTTGAAGCCCTAAACGGCATATTTTGGGAACTTTGGGAGCAACATGGGTCCATGGATCGATGTTCCCCTTCCAAAAGTTGTAGTGCTTGAATAGATCTTTCTAACGAGCTATTGTACGCATGAAACAGAGATCGTATGCCAAAGTTACAACCTCGGGAAATTGATGTACCAATTTACCCAAACGGGGCCCACAATTTGGCATTTCATCTTCTAGGGTTAGGTTTTGGGATGTGAAGGGTTTTCCATTGTTTCTCAACAATAAATAGGCCTTCGAGTCTTATTGTAACACAGTTCAGAGACATGTAGCCACCACATCTCTTCTCAAAGATAAGCTATCATCGCCTTAGCTGTTTATTTCCATTTTCTATTTGTAAGCATATCTCAGTATTTTACATTAACGAAATGAAGTATTATTTCCGCTGCATATCTGTGTTTATGGTTATCTCTGTACTTTGTTTTGTTCTTGTATAATCCATATCAGTGGTATCAGAGCGGGCTGCTTTTTCTCTTTTTTTCTTTGCATGTCCCCAACGAGGTTGGGATATAAGGAGTTAGGGCTTGAACTGGTCGAACCTTTGCAAGAGAAGCCTCGCAAATCCCGAAAGCCTCCCATAGCAGTTGAGAAGAAAGACAAGGGTGCAGGAGATCCTATCAAAATCTTGCTCGAAGAATCCCTCGAGCGACAAAGGAATGCGATGATGGACAGCGTTGCCCAGATCCTTCAGCGGCTACCCAGAAGCGACCCATCGGCTTCCAACAGCTACTCTAGAAATGCCACGCCCTTTAAGGTACAAGTTAATTTTGAAATCCCCATATTCGAGGGTCAGATAGACGCAGATGTTGTAGATAAATGGTTAAATCTGCTAGAGGGTTATTTTTCTGTTCATGAATTTTCGAGTCGGGAAAATATTGTTTTCGCTCTTCTCAAAGTAGCTCCCCATGTCAAGGACTGGTGGGAAACCTACTGCGAGCAGAAGGATGAAAATACCGGCTCACTATTTTCAGCGACACCCACCTGGAATTCATTCTGGGATTCCATCAAGGAGTAGTACTACCTTGTCGGAAGCTATGAGGCTCAATACATAAAGTGGACCACGCTGCGGCAGGGAAGGGACCAAGACATGCGAGAGTTCACCAATCTTTTCCATACCCTTCGTACAAAGTTGGGTATCAAGGATTTAGAGCAGCATTTGATACTAAAATTAAGTGGCTTCCTGCACAAGTACATCCAACAAGAAATAGAATTCCTAAACATCTCCTCGCTTTGCACAACATACCGATATGTCGTCAAGGTCAAGCAAAAGTTTAAACAGAAGAAGCGAGACTTTGGATCTGTGAATCTGAAGCAAGGGAAAGGTGCCCCTAAACCACAGAAAAAGGACCAAGCCAAGGCGGGGCAACCCAAGACAACCTGCCAAAGCTGCAAGCAAAGAACGATGTCGCGAAGCCGAAAAAGGACAAGAGAAAATGGTGTGAGTTCCATAAGAGATCCACTCACAACACAAGTGAGTGTCGGGCCAAGCAGTCACTGGTGGCTAAGCTAAAGGTTTCATAATCAAATGCATGTTCCGACTCTGAGTCAGAACCCGATAAGGGGAATGACAAAGGGAAGCAGATTATCGATGCGGAGCCCAACACCACCGTTGCCACCATGAAGATACAGAAGGAGGAACCCGAAGATCCAGAGGAGGAGGAGCGTCTCTTCCACTCCAAGATGTGGGTAAAGGGCTCCCCACTACAGTTCATTGTTGATGGCGGGTGCCAAAAGGACCTCATTTCGGCAAAGGTCATGAAGCACTTGGGCTTATCGACCACATCACATCCACAACTGTACACCATCAGGTGGCTTCACCAAGGACAGGATCTTCGCGTGAGCCAACAGTATCGCATTCTGTAGAACATCAAGCCCTTCACAGATGAGGTATTGTGTCACATTGCTCCCCTTGAAGTTTCTGATGTATTATTAGGACAACCATACTTGTGGAAGCGACATGTTGTGTATGAATCATGGCCCCGTGCTATTATTATTACATTTGGAAATAAGTTGTACAGGATACTAGAGGTAGCACCACCTACTTCCATCTCTTTGATTACTGCAAAACAATGCAGTAAGCTCATTTCCAAAACTAGGACATTTTTTTTCCTGATGATATGCCCTCAAGGAAAGAAGAAGACAGTGGCCACGACCTCCAGACAGGGCCCCTCCGCACGACAACTACAAATGGACAAGGTTGTGGAGGAGGAGGACATCTTCACCTCCCCCGCAGGGGTTCCTCTACACTGTCAGGTCAAGCACTCCATCGACCTGACCCCAAGTGCGCCGCTACCCAATGGACCAATTTATTGGCACTCCGTTCTAGAGAACAATGAAATTAAGAGGCAGATTCAGGAGCTGCTGCAGAAAGGTCACATCCGTCTGAGTTCATCGCCTTATGGGAGCTCGATTGTGTTGGTACAGAAGAAGGATGGGACTTAGAGACTTTGTATTGACTATTAGGCGTTGAATAAGATCACTGTCCATAACAGGTACCCAATCCCGCGGATTGATGACCTCCTGGACCAACTAAAGGGGGCAAAATATTTCAGCAAGATCGATCTGAAGTCAGAATATCACTAGGTACCAATCGAACCCTCTGATGTGTGGAAGACTACCTTCAAAGCCAAGGAGGGCTTTTTCAAATGGTTGGTTATGCCTTTCGGATTGACAAATGCTCCTACAACCTTCATGAGGCTAATGGATGACATCTTGTGGCCATTCACCAACTCATTTGTAGTGGTATACTTGGATGACATTCTGATCTTCAGCCAGATTTGGGAAGAGCACCTCCACCACATTCGACAGGTTCTCCAAACACTGTGGCAACACAAGCTATGTGCCAATTTGGAGAAATGCACTTT